>VMDO01010544.1:0-71173 GCA_007922755.1 Pedetes capensis | reverse complement strand
AGAATATTAGGTTGGGTAATTTTCTTAAATCAATGCAATAAATGCTGGTATTTAAATAGATTGCAACATCTTACTAGAATAGGTAATCTATATGCTATGAAGCAGAAGTAATTGTTCTACATTCTTTTTTCATTTTCCATTATAATAGAATGAACTCTAGTGATTAGAATGTGAAGGAATTGTGGAATATTAATATATTTGTAGCATAAATAGTTTGTAAATGACACTAGATATAAGAATATAAGTTTATTAAATCAATACTATATGTCAATAATTCATTTAGCTTTATAGTAGGTTTCATTTATAATCCAATTATTTTAACATTCATGTAAATCATTGCAGGTTATTGTAGAAATTGTGTCTATGATTAAGCAACAAATACAAAGATACTTAACTATTACAATTTTCCTGTTGATAGCATGTGTCCTACTTTTAAATCATGATCACATACCTTTCCCTTTGAATGTTATAACCAAGATCTGGCAATTTACTGACTACAAATTACTTAGTTAAGCTTTGTAATATCATTTATCTTTACATATTTTTAAAAATTAACTCTGGTAGTAAATCCTCTGAGAAGGCAATGTTGACAATGATTGACAGGCATCAGCATGCAAAGTGAGTATGTATATTTCACTGAAATGTTTCTAGCCAGAATTCTTTAGGAATATTATGCAAAAATGCTAGTACAGCCATAACTGTCTATGATACACAGAACAGAGATGACATTTTCTTCATCCTAAAGAAAACATAATAAATAACTTTTCTGTTTAGAAAAAAGATATTAACAGGTTTACTTTAAACAAAAATTAATAATGCTATTTTATGATCTATAATAATTATTTATAGAATTCTCATATTTAAAAAATCAGAATGTCCAGTCATGAATTCAGTCTTCATAATTTTTTCTATTCTCAAATACTATATATTATGTCCTGTGACACTATAAATAATTTAGTACCCAAATAAAATATTCAATATAATGACCAAACCTTATTTTTATTATAAAGATAAATCTAAACATACTCATTACCTAAAATGTCACCACTACATAAAAAGGCAAATAAATTGATAACTTTTCTTCCAAAACTTTTTGCTAAGAATAAAATGATTTTACATTCTAAAACTCAGAAATCAAAAGTATGCCCATTAAATCCTTCCTGCAAATTTGGTTACTTTGCTATATAAATTTGAATTCTGTTAAGAAATAAACTAAAATCTCTCCTCTTCAGTGTAACCCATCAGTAACACTGGGTCTCAGAATGCAAATTTCTTTCTCCAAGGCCACAAATGCATGGTGTGGTGGGTAGTTTTTTGTGTCAACTTGCCTAAGCTATAGTATCCAGTAATGCCATCTAACATTAATCAAGATGTTACTACAAATGCATTTTGGAGACGTGGTTAACATTTACAATTGCTTGAGCATAAGTAAAAGAGACTGCTCTTGATAATGAGGGTGGCTTCATTGAAGCACTTGGGAAGTCTTGGGAACAAAAACTGAGGTTTCTCAGAAAAGGAAAAAAAAAAAAACCCTTCCTATGGATGGCAGCCTCAGCTCCTACCTGAGCTGCCAGACTGCAGACAGACCCTACAGATTTCTCTCTTGCTAGTCTCAACAATCATGTAAGCCAACTCCTTAAAATGACTCTCTTCTATATAGAGCTATGTAATAGGTTCTCTCTTCCTGTGGCTCTTTGCTTCCCACAAGAGGAAGGGTTCCAGGCAGAACAGTAGGTATGGCTTACAATACTTTGTAAGGGACAGCAAAAATATCCACCTCTTTTGAGTATTAACAGGCATGACTAGAAGTAACAACTACAAAAAATATCAATTGAAAGTTGTCCCAGAAGGCCAAGAAAGCAAACTTTCCACTAGGCAGATAGAAATGTTGGGAAGCATTTGGATGAATCTAAAAAATTCTGTAGGGAGTCTCATAATGCTGGTTTAAATTTCATTCATTCATTAAACAAATGCAGGTTGTCAACTCTCTGTAGATCCTCTGCTGATTTGATTGCTAAGATACTACTATGAGCAAGACATCAAGACCCATGCCCTGGCTGGTGTGTGGCTCAAAGGTACAGTGTGTACTTATTATGCATGAGCCCCTGGGTTTACCCATCTCCAGCACATATGTATTTTTGTATGTGTGATATATATATATATATATATATATATATATATATATATATGTATGTATATAGATACATACACATACACATATCACACACACATATATATGTGTGTGTGTATATATATATATATATATATATATATATATATATATATATATATGTGCAACTTAACTTGGAGAAAATAATTCACATATAAAAAAATAATTAATTAAAGGCTGGTGCTTAGCCAGGCAGCGTGGCTCACACCAGTAATCCAAGCTACTCAGGAGGCTGAGGCAAGAGCACCACAAGTTCGAGGCAAGAGGCAGCCTATATAACTTGGAGACACTCTGTCTCAAGATAAAACATAAAAAGGGAGGGCTGGAATTCAGTAGTACAGTGCTTGCATGAGGCCCTGGGTTCAGTACTCTAGTATTAAAAAATAATATAATATAATATAATATAATATAAGTTGGTGCTATGAAGAAAATAAAAAATATAATGGACAGATAGAGATGAGGGTAACATCAAGCAAAGTGTCTGGAGAACATCTCTGCACAAGAGCTGTCAGGGTGGAAAGATATGAATGTATAGGAGAAAAGAGCTACAGACAGAGGGAACAGTAAACTAAAAGGCTCTGAGATAGGAAGATTTCTTCATGTTTTTTTGTGGGAAGGAAAGGAGCCCAGAGTGGCTACAGCATACTGTACAAGGGTCAGAGACAGATGAAGTTCCAGAGAAAAGGAGGAGACAGGTCATATAGATGCATGGAAAGAAACTTGGAATTAATTCTAAACACAATGAAAGTCATCTTAGGATTTTAAATAGAGAAATACCATGATCAAATTAGAACTATTAAAATTGTCATTTGGACTCTTTCATTGCTGATGGAATGAGTAGCCGGAAGTTATGGAAGCAGAGAGATCAGTTAGGAGCCCATTTTCCTCTTCAAGGCATAACAATGCAGATAAAGAGAAGTGAATAGACCCAGGATTCATGGTGGATCCACCAACAGATTTGGCAAATCAAAAGGATAATGATATAATATCTAAACTTATGTGAATTAAGATACATTTTTAGAAAAATTTATGCAGGAGAGTGAATAGAAAAGTTGAGGTCTATGGTGGGGATATAGATCAGTGGTAGAGCACCTGAGTAGTATGCATGAGGAGCTGGGAGACAAGAGAGAGGAGAGAGAGGGGACAGAGATGTGAGAGGGAGGGAGAGGGAGGGAGAGGATGAGGGAAAGAGAGAGAGAAGGAAGGAGGAGGAAGAGGAAGGGAGAAGGGGAGGGGATGGGAGAGAGGGGAAAGGAGAGAAGTGAAAGGAAAGACAGGAGAGAGAAGAGAGAGGAGGGGGTAGAGAGAGAGAGAAGGGAGTAAAGGAGGGAGGGAAAAAGACAAAAAAACAGACAACAAAACAAAACTTGGACTCAAGCACCTGTTTGCCAAATATTGTATTATTCTAAACCTGATCTTGAGAGTTGACTAAGATGAGCTCTAAGTCTTGCCAGCCCTGGCCCCTGGCATCTCAGGAATCTATGGAACAGCTATAACAGCAAACACATTGAACAATGACTGTTTTTAATATATCAACACCTGGAGAAAAGTAGCTTCGCCTATTCTGGTTCTCACTATGGTTTTAGAATATTTCTCTCAGTAGCAGATCAGACTAAATTCAATAGAAGGAAAAAGTGCAGTACACTATATATTATTCTCACTTATTATTTCTGACACTCATGAATACTCTCAATTTAGCATTGATATGTGAGCAATACCAGAATGCTAAGCCAGGGGTATCCTGTGCTATGGTCCCCACAAAAAGCAACAAAAATAGTCATGAGTGACTTCTCACAATTGATGCCAAACATAAAAACAAAAGAAATATTTCCTTTTATTTAAAAATCTGAATGTGAAAAGCAGATCATCTTTGACATTCTACAACGTCTGACATTCATTCAGGCATCACGGATCCACATTGTTCCCTGCATTTAGAGTGATCCCAAAACAGTCTGTTGTAATCAATCACTCAAATGCTACTTTCCAAGAGGCTCTTCTTTTCTCAGTTTATGGATTGTTTATTTTCTTTGGATCCAAAAGGGTGTAACACAAGCATTGAAGATACAAGCATTTATCGAGTTATACCTGGTAGAATGTTGTTTTTACAGATAAAGTATTTTGAGATATATGAAGGATGACCTTTTTCAAGAGAAAGAAATAAGCTTCAGAAATACCAGCATAGGAATAACTCCTACAAGAAATCAACATTTTTCTGTGAATTTTTAGGAGATTCTACTACTAAAAAATTTTAATTCATGACTCTCAATTTCATAACTTTATGAAAAATTTAACTCCCAAACATGCCTGTATAAATAGGGGATTGGAACGTGAAATAGAAGGTATTTTATAATGAGCCATTTCCTCCACTGTAAAGGAAATTCATTGTGTGAGTAAAAATAACTTCTTATTTCCATTTGTAATTCAATGCAACAAGTAGCAAAGCCAGAAGAACAAAAAAGAAAACAAAGTAATTCTCTCATATTATCATCTGTGGATACACGATTAACTTAAAAAACATCTCTGAAAAGGATGAGTATAGTATATGACTAAAAGCAAAAGCACTGCACACATTTCTCAATGGAGAAAGACTCCATATGTTTTTAATTTGGCAAATAGATTTCTGTTGGCATTTGTTTTTGCTGTTGCTATGAAGTTGGAGCCAACTCATAGTGACCCTATATACAACAGAACAAAACACTCCCAGACACTGTGCCAAGCCCTGCACTATGTCAGTACTCCCCTGCTATTCTTAAGGTTTTCAATGGCTGTTTTGAGATTGTTTCAGGAGTGGGTTTCTAGGTCCTGCTCCTGTTTTTGTGGGGCTGGGAATTGAACCTGGGTCCTCAGAGAGTGTAGAGCAGCACTCTACCAACTGAACTAAACCCGAGCCCCTCAGTTGGCATTAAATGCTTGCAAAAGTTGGACAGTGAATAAGGGAGACAGGAGAAGAATTAATGCTTTTCAATGGTGGTGCTGGAGATGAATATGTAATATACCATAGACTGCCAAAAGAACCAACAGTTCAGTCCTAGAAGAAGTCCAACCAGAGTGTGTCTTAAAAGCAAGGATGGCTAGACTGTGTCTTACATAGTTTGGGCATGTTGTCACAAGGAACCAATCCCTGGAGAAGGACAGTGTGTTTGAGAGAGTGACAGGTAAGTGGAAAAAAAGGAAGACTTTCTACTAGATGGATTGACATAGTGACTACAACAATGGGCTTATACATATAAAAGACCTTGTGCATGGCACAGCATCAGGTAGCATTTCGTTCTGTTGTACATGGGGTTGCTACAAGTCAGACCCAACTCCATGGCACCTAACAACAATAACAAAGATGGAAAAAATAATTGAAACTTATTAATATCAATGATATTAATAATTCTGTGGATTCCCCAGAGAAAATCAAATCTGGTGTCAAAGTCAGGCTTCATTGCAGAAGGGGAAGAACTACCATTTAATGACAGTATTACCAAACATGCAAATAAACTACTGAATGAACATTGATTACTTTATTTTCAAAATTTAAGTTGAAAAATATCAGTATCAATATAAGAAGCACTGAAAAATTATCACAGATATTTCTTCGATAAAACAAAGAAATCATTTTAGAAAATATTTTATCAATTCTTGCAATTTCATGTTAGGTTGTTGATAAAGATTTCTGTCTTTGTCAAAGGATATCAAAGGTAGGTTTAAAGACTCTATGAAGTAGAATCAAAGGCTTATAGCTAGAGCTGATCAAATGATACTAAAATATTCATGAATGTTTCTGTGTTCTGGCCTAAAATCACATAATATTCTGATAGCATGTCAAAAGTGCCTTAACTTTTAAAAAAGGATATTGTAAAGAAAAAACAGAAAATGACTCAATTTTTATTATGCACTAAAAATATGAGCAGACAAGTCATAGTAGAACAGCAAATACCAATAAAAAAGGATAATGCTGACTTTACTATCAGTTGTTACAAATCAGTTTTTAAAATCAAGACACTTTTTCATCTATAAAACTTGACTAAATTTTTTCTAAAACAATTTTGCCAAGTATTACCCAAAGCAGGTTATAAAATAATATGTACAGTATGATTTCAATTTTGCTAATAAACAATTGAATAAGGACTCAGAAAAGAAATTGGAGTTCAGGTCTAATGTTAATCGTATTTTATCTATGTAGTTAAAACAAATTTAAATTCTAAATTTTTCCAATTTTTCCAAACTTTCTGGAAGAAGAAGTTCTACAATAAAAAATATTTATCAAAAACCAAGCAAAAGCCTGGTACAATGGTGAATGCCTATAATCACAATGATTTGGGAGGCAGTGGCAAGAGGATCACAGGTTCAAGGCTAGAGCCAGCCTGCATAATCTAGCAAGACTCTATTTCAAGATAAAAAATTAAAAAGTACTGGGGATATCCTCAGTTCAAATCTCCAGTATCACAAAAAAAGTAACTAAAAATCCTATTGCACTATTTTGCAACGTTTAAATTTATCAACAGTTTTTAGAAGCCATGGATGGTTGTACACGTCTATAATCCCAGTGATTCAACCTGTGAAATTTAGAGTAGCCCTGTCTCAAAATAAAAAGTAAAAAAAACCATGCAGCTGGAGGTGCAGCTCACTGGTAGAGTGCTTGCAAAGTATGCATGAGACCCTGGATTCAGCCTCCTTGTATTGCAAAACATAAAAATCAAATTAAAAAAATTTAGAAATGCTTATTTAGCATTTAGCAACACAAAGCACTTCTAATTCCTAGAAGAGACATGCATATCAAGAGGGTAATGACCACTAGAACATTTTATAAGGTAATGATCATTCTGATAGAAATTTTCTCTACTGAGATAAATGTGGTAGAAAGGTTTGGTCATTAAAAGGAATGCTTTAAAAACAGAAAAGCATAGAAATAACCTAAGTTCATCAACTAATAAATGGACAAGGAAAATACAGTAGAAATTCACATTGGAATACTATTCAATCAGAAAAAAGAATGAAATTTGGTCATTTGTGGCAACATAGATGGGACATATTAAGGGAAAAAAAGCCAGGCATAAAAATACAAGTTCTACATGATCATCTGATATTGTGAAACCTAAATACATTGATGTCATAGAAGTTGAGAGTACAATGGAGGTTACCAGGGACTCAAGAAGATGGATACTAATTACAGTTAGATAAGAGCAATAAATTCTAGGACATCTATTGCACAGTGGGGCAACTACAGATGACAATAGTGTATAGTACATTTCAAAAAGCTAGAAGAAAATAGTTTGAAAGTTTTTACCATAAAAAATGGTGTTTCATAATTATAATAATATCAATAATACCAAAGGATGGTAATAAGGCAAATGGGCTAGATTAATCATGTAATATTGCTGATAATGTAAAAAGATAGATCACTACAGAAAAAAGTTTGGACTTAAATCATAATTAGGATGCAAGGGTATATAGAAAAACAATCCCGCAGAAAGACATGCAAGTAGAAGAGAGGCCTTTGGCGGGGGTGGGGGGAGACAGGGGAGGAGGGGCACAAGAGGGTAAGGGGGAAGTTATCTGTGCAATGTATCTGTACAATGAAACACATATGGAAATGTCACAATGAAATGCATGTCAGAATGAAGCACATTAAGTTGTACATTAAAAATTTCCAATAAAAAAGTTGTGTTTCAGGAGACAGATATGTTCAACCTAATTTAAATATTCCACAATGTATACATGGATTATAACATCACTCCATCAATATATACATTTTTAAATGTTTTTATGTATCAGATAAAAATGAATTTACATTTATAAAAACTCCAAAGCATTTAAAATTTACTGCTACAGTGAATATGATTCCAGGTATTTAAAATTAAGAAATATAACAACTGCCTGCTATCATCACCTGCTCAGAGTAAAAATAATTGTTTGCTTCTTGGTTCTTGCAGCAGATGCTTCCTCTTACCCTCCAAACTGTTCTTTAACCACATTATTGAATATTTCTTAGAACCACTTAGAATATTTCTTGTTAAAAATAAAAGAGATGCAGAGTCTTTACTTCTTTTCTTTTTGATAACTTATGAGGGTTACTTATGTTCACTTACCTTAAGAAAATACTGATGGAAAAATTAAATTAAAAAACTACATGATATGCTTAAATTACTGAAATTTTGCTGCAGGCTAGGGAGAAGGATCTGGCAATCCACTCCTGAAACTATTCACCTTTGAATGCCCTATAAATATCACAGAAGCACTGACATAGTGCCGGGCATGACAGTGTTGATGAGCTTTTCATTCTGTTGTACATAGGGTGGCTATCAGTCAGATTCACCACAATGGCACTTTAAAATAACAACAACAAATAGGCAAAGAAGTAATGATGTTACTAAGTGAATTGTATCTATTAACTAGCATAGGTTCAGTATTACTTCAAATTGTCGTTGAAAAAGTAGCTCTAGCCACCAACCACAATGCAAATAACTAAGTTGAAAATATTATCTTATTCAGACTGACTTCTTTCTTGATTTGTCCTAATAAATTATATCTTAATATATACATAGGTATTCCCCAATAAGATGAATGAGAGTTGTGCTATTAAGGGAAATGAAAGCATTTTTCCTAGAACAAAACAAATTATATTTATATATGTATTTGTATATGTGTATATTCATATACATATGTAAATGTATACAAAGACATATATATTTATGCATTTATGCACATATATACACAAAAACAGGTAACTAAAATATAGATATAAATGGTGAGTACAGTATAGCATTGGAAATTATAAAAATGCAAAATAAGACAATGTTATTATATCAAGTAGAAAGTTGGAATACAAAATTATATATAAATTATCTAATTACATGTTGATTACAGTGTGTGTGTGTAGTGCTGAAACATAACATGTTAATTGATTAAGAGTATGGATATCATGGAGATTTCTGGTTTTCAATTTGTAAAGTTTATAGATTTTGTCACAGAATCTATAATGATCTTGAATTATTTTTATTGTAATAATTTCTTTTAATTTTCTGAAAAAGAGCAACAGATATGTCCTGCATAAATGTCAAATACTATAATTCTGAAAATAGTTGGGAAAGTATTTTCTCAGAACATTTAACAAGTATCACCCAAACTGATCATCAGTGTAGAAGCCATCAAATTTTTCTTTAAGCTTGGTTTTCTTCATCTTATGTAGTAGCAACATCTTTTCAACAAGGTTCTATGAAAAATTCAGACATAAACAAAATCTATTGAATAAATATTATTTGTCTTGGATATTTCCCTGCATACTTCCAGTACTTATTAAAATAACTTAGGTCTTTAAATTTAAAGCACACATGGATATGCATGCAAGCATGTGACACACACACACACACACACACACACACACACACACACACATACACACACAATATATATACCCAACCAGAACCAAGTGTTACAACAGACAGCATATGGCAAACTGAATATATTTCAAAGGAATAAATTATTCACCTTTAAAAACTGCTTCATTTATTTTAAGACATAATGGTGAAACTGCCAAATAAAATCATAGTTTTTAATTCTGTATTTTATTCCCTTAAATTCAAAATATGGAAATATTTCTTCAGTTAATAATGTCTTCTGTAGTCTAACATAGCACCTTATGTGGGAAATAAAGGAATATTAAATCAAATAGAAAATAATGGCTTTAAAGCAGGGACTTTGAAGTCACAGCCACTTGTATTTGAATCCTCGATCCTGACCTGGTGAGTTATTTAACTCACTAAGATATCAGCTTTGTCATATGTAAAATGGAGAAAATTATTCTGCACCACACAATTTAAAGAGCCTGTTATATGAATGCTTAACACTTAAATTACACATATTCAATATTAAGTAAGTAAAATTATACTAACTAAAAAACAATCAACCAAGCCACACACAGAATTGCACATCTGTAATCCCAGAATTCAGGAGACTAAGGCAGAAGGATGGTGAGTTCAAGGCCAGCTCAGGTTGCATAGCAAGATCCATCACAAAAATAAATTAATAAGTAAATAAATGAACATACACACAAACAAACCAATGGCATTGATTTCCAAACCCATAGAGGAAAGAAATTGAGGACTCCTTTAGCCCTTGAGTAGTGACCAAATTTCTGAGAGAAGTTTATCCTAATAGGTCAAAAAAGGAAAATATAGCTTGAGTGCAAGATGGCAACAGATTATGTTAGCCTTAAGTTATGCAAGCAGAATCAAAAGAAGCATCAGGGTTGAAGAATAAGTAGGAAAACAAGGTTTTGCTGGACCTCAAGAGAGCCACACGTTCTCACCACCTCTGGTGACTAAATGACTGCCTATCACTGCCTCAAGAAATGAAAGAGAAAAATATAGAAATAACTCTTAGTCCATGAATAAAGGCTGAGTAAACATCTCTTAAAAGGGAGCTTTTCCTCTAATACTTTCAGCTCTCAGGTTTTGGTTCCTTAATGAGATGCCAAGAAAAATGGCTGAGTCTTATAATTTAAAAAAGCAATGACATTTTTAAGGCAATCGTAGTAAAATTTGTACTTTACCAAGTTTCTACACCTATATTTCAAAGGATAAGCATACAACAGAAATGGTTATGGGTAGTAATAAGTCACTATGTTAGAATACTGATGCTGATTCAATTCCAACCAGGTATTTTGCATTTAAGGAAACACTGCCTAGTTTAAAGTCAAGAAAGGTATGTATCAGGACTTTGTCATATCACATACTTCTTCTATCTCTATGCTGAACAAATAATTTGAGAAGCTGGAATTTAAGAAGAAGTATGTGACATCATGATTGGAAGAAGACTCATTATCTAACTGGATTATGCCCATGACACAATTCTGCTTCCTGAAAGTGAATAGGATTTGAAATATTTACTGATGAAGATCAAAGAACACAGCTTTAAGCATGGATTGTGCTTCAACATCAAGAAAACAAAAATCCTTGTAACCGGGTCAGTGTGCAACTTCATGATAAATGGAGAAAAGATTGCAGTTGTCCAAGATTTTGCTGTACTTGGTTATACAATCAATACCCATGGAAGTAGCAGTCAAGAAATGAAAAGATGCATTGTTCTGGGAAAAGCTGTTGCAAAAGACCTCTATAAAGTGTTGAAAAGTAAAGATGTCACACTGAAGATGAAGGTACACCTGACTTATGCCATGATATTTTCAGTTGCATCATATGTTTGTGAAAGCTGGATGATGAATAAGGGAGACAGGAGAACTGATGTTTTTGAATTATGGTGCTGGAGAAAAATATTGAATATGTCATGGACTGCCAAAAGAAACAGATCTGTCATAGAAAGGCAACCAGAGTGCTTCCTGGAAGCAAGGATGGGTAGACAGTGTCTTATGTATTTTAGGCATGTAGTCAGGAGGGACCATTCCCAGAAGGACATCATGTTTAGGAGAGTAGGTCAACTAAAAAGGAAGACCCTAAACTAGATGGATTGACACAGTGACTGCAACAATGGGCTTAAACATAAAAAAGATCATATGCCTAGGACAGAATCAGGGAGTGTTTCATTCTGTTGTGCATAGGGTTGCTATGAGTAGGACCTGACTAGATGGCACCTAACAACAACCTTCACATTAACACAAGGATAGGATGAAGAGTTTACATATTCTTATCCTATATAATCAGTGAACTTGAGAATAGTAGACACACTATTGTTTCCCTCATACAGGGAATCTCTCACAGGGAATGAATCACTCTGTTTGATATGCCAAGGTTCTCCATTAGAAGCATTCCCATGTTGGCTGGAAACAAAACACTTCCAAGGAAGTCAGGACCAACTTGTCTTTCCCAATCCTTGGAACAAGGAGAAAAATAACTAAGAATACATGGCATTATTCTTGGTCATGTGTTGCTATCATCAAAAGAAAAACTTTACTTTCCTTTTGTGTATATAAGTAAAATGGTGATGGTTAGATTATATGAAGAAACAAAATATGAGTCTGAATAAAGTAGGATGAAAAGATTGCTGAGATATATGCATATAAAAGTCTGAGCTGGAAGTTCCCGCTCACTGTTTTCCTAGTTTTCTGATCAGTCTTTAATTTGGTCCCATTATGTATGAGAGTAGCAGGTCAATGAAAAAAGATAAACACTCAATTAGATGGATTGACACAGTGTCTGTAACAATGGGCTTAAACATATAAAAGATCAGGTGCCTGGCACAGAATCGGAGAGTGCTTCATTCCGCTGTACATAGGGTTGCTATGAGTTGGACTCAACCTGACAGCACCTAACAACAACAACATATATGAGAATGTCTTATATGAATGTCATATATGAAAATGCTTACTCTATACTCCTCAAGACTGGAATGCATTCCATATCTAATGTACTTGATGTAAAAATTTTTCTTATAATCAAAAATTTTTCCAAAGATCTTTTCTTATTGGTTCAGATGAAATGCTTCCCTCGTAAAATGACACAGAAACCACAACAATAAATCTGTTTGTCAGATGAGTAAAACTTCTTGAGTAGCTACTGTATACCAGGGGCTATTCTGGGTGTAATAAACAAAGGCAAACAAAGCACAAACTTCAGGCCAGAAACAAACATCTTCAAATGACATGCATAAACCTAGATTTACCCAATTATCTTAGTCATAAAATGTGATTTTTAGCCTAAATCCCATAAAAGGCAAATGTAATAATAATATAGAAATGTAATAATTTCATTAATATTGAATCTGAGTGCTTTAACCACTTAAAGAATGCCCAACACACAGAAAGTCATACTTAGATATGTGTTGCATGAACAAATAATATGCAACAAAATATTAAAGTGCTGATCTAACCAAGACAAGGGTAAAAACAAGTATCAGAAATATATTGGATAGCTGAGCCCCATGGAGCACACTATAATCTCTGCTACCTGAAAGGCTGAGGCAGGAGGATAGCAAGTTTGAAGCCACAAGTAACCTCAGCAACTTAGCAAGACCCCGTCTCAAAAATAAAAATAATAAAAAAGGGCCTGGGGATGCAGCTCAGTTGTAGAGCTCTTGCCTAGAAGCCACAAGGCCCTAAGTTCAACCTCCTCCCCACCCCCAGGTAATGGATAAAAAGAGACTAATATACAACATAGAGAATTTCTTTAGTTAGGAATAATTAAAGCCAGACTTTAAAATGTCTGAAGGCTTAAAAATGTCTGAAGGTTTGTTTTGCTGGATTAACAGGCAACATAGGAAGAAGTGGTTCAGTACCATGGATAGCTCCAGGAAGGCAAGCACTCCTAAATCCCAAATCCACTTAGCTGTCTGCTTCATCTAACTGAAATTATTTTGTTAAAAGCCTCTGTCATTTTTATTTCTAGTTCATTCTCTATAAAAACAAGAAAAGACTCCTCTGCTTTATCCCATCACAACACACAAAACACATATATGTAGAAGTTTGGTCTGATTGTCAAAATGGAACACATTTTGTCCTGATTGGGAACAGACCTGTCACTTTAGAAAGTGGATCTAGGGAGGCTTATCTCTGGCTATAACAGATCATCCTAAGAGGGTTCTCTCTCTCTAAAACAAGGGATTTACCTGCAGGAATTGAGAAAGAAGCTATCTGAAAGTTGGAATAAAGTATACTACAAAACCATATTTCAGTGTTATAGATTCAAATCAATAAACCCTTCTAAAGCAGATATTACTGAATCATGTTAACTCTCCATAAGCATTGGAATAAATGACACAACATATACATGAGCTAGGACTATAAGATAATATGAATATAAAATAATAAGAACTTCAAAGTAAAAAGACATTATTTGATATGTCTCAAACCTATACAGAGCTAAAGTAAAATACTGACAAATCAGACATGCTTATCTTCACTATTCTACTTCCTTTGTCTCCAAAGTTCCTAAATATTTATGTTTCTATCCCATAGCTGTCCTCTTAGTGTTGAATATTTGTTTGCATAGTTTCATTCACATTAGATTGCAAATTCCTTCAGAAGAGGGTCCATGTTTTAATTATCTTTGCATCATCCATAATACCTAACAGGATCTTGCACATCATAACTGGTTATTGAATTAAATTGAATTGAAGTAACTCATCTCTGGTTTATGAAACTTCTGTTCTCAGAGCAGTATATTGGGGTCTATCTCAGTACATAATCTTGTTACTGTAGAGAGAAGGCAGAAAAAGCTGTTATTTCTGACAGAAACCATAACAAAGAGATTTGGGGCATCTGGAAATATTTACCCCATAAAGAACCCTGTGAGAGAAAGTACTAGAAACCATGCCTTTCTCATGAAAAATCACTGAGAATTCAATTTATGTTTTCTTCTTCTGAGTTGTATTTTTAAATCTGCAAAGACTGTATTATGAGGACACAGCAGGAAAGTATAAAAACATTTGATCTCCTGGGGAAAGTTTAAAGCCAAAAGAAAAGACTCTAAAGAAAGAAAGGAAAAAAGAAATAAAGAAAGAAGAGCAGGAAGTAAAGAAGACTGGGAAGAAAGGGAGGGAGAAAGGGAAGACAGATCAAGGAAGAAGATTCTGTTAAAAGGTGGTACTGGAGAACAATGCAGGTTTTATCTTAATAGGTGGAGAGGATAGAAAAAAGCATCAATCCAAAATCTCACAAGAAGAAAATAAACTTTTTTTGTTGTCTGCTCATAGCTTATATAAAAGAGAAGAGAGGAATGACAGGTATAACTTTATGTTTGTCTGTTTAAGAACACTTCCTGAGTAAATACTTCAATGAGGTATTTTGGGGACAGTTCACTTAGATTGCTTGCAACAGATTCTCAACTTAAAAATTCCAATAATTGCTAAAATTTCTCAAGAGAAATTTACATTGTGTCTAGTTTTGCCAAAATCAGACATACTGTCAGTTTTTATTTTTATATAAATTTTTATCTTGCATGTCATTATCTAAGACTTTAAATTAGTTATTAAGAATTTGGGGCATTCACTTTAGAAAATCATTACTGAATGAAGTACTTTTTCAACTCAGCAGATTTTCTGTTTCACTAGAAATCAGTTCCATCAGATGTATCTATTCTAGCATTTAAAGCATCACCTACAAGGTCTCCAATCTTGTTTTAACACTAAAATTGTTCAGTATGGGTCTAAATTTCCATAAACATGACTCTGCTAGTAAATATCTTTCAATTTCCCCTCCATCTGAGAAAAGTTTCATTTTCCTTTCCTGCCTCAAGAACACCTAATCCTTACATTTTGAGAAACAGAATTTGAGAGTATTCGTTGCCAAGACCCTCATTATAATATTGCTAGACTATTCCCCTGTGAATGCTAGTTGGTGCGATTACTTGTTAACACATGCTTTTTTATTTCAGATATGATTAGTTATAGGCAATTTACTGAATATTTAAATAGAGTCTCATACTACCTGTAAATAGAAGCCCATAAATTAGAGGAGTATGAGAAGTGGAAATATTAGTGGGGATTTTAAAAAAACCCTTTGTAGGCATCATTCTTGACTTCTCAAACATGTAGACTCAGAAATCTGTGTAAGGATGACTTCAAGATCCAGATTTTAGACTGGGCTGGAAGTTGTCTCACCATGAACATCTGGCATATTCCAGACTTTCCCAATGGCTGGGAATAATATAAATACCAAGATGGAGCTGGAACAGTAGAATCTTTAAAGCCAAGATATAAGCCCAGAAACAACAGAGAAATTTCACTGCCCATTAGAGGCTTACAATGAGGAAATATAGAGGACTTGCCTACCATGTGTTAGGCCCTGAGTTTGTTCTTCAGCATACACACACACACAAACACACACACACACACACACACACACACACACACACGTTGTTGTTAGGTGCTGTCTAGTCAAGTCTGACTCAGCGATCCTTATAGGGCTTTCAATGGATGATTACTTCAGGATTGCTTCAGGAATGGTTTACTATGTATTTCTCCCATTTTTGTGGTGCTGGAGATTGAACTAAGGGCCTTAGAGAGTGCAGAGCAGTGCTTTACCAAATGAGCTAAACCTCAGCCACATACATATATACATACACATTGTTGTTAGGTGCCATCGAGTTGGTATTCAACTCATAGTGACCCTACGTACAACAGGAAAAACACTATTATTGGCGCTTCTCTACTACTCATAGGGTTTTCAATGGCTGATTGTTCTGAGGAACCAGGTTGCTGGGTCCTTCTCCCAAGCCTACAGCACCTGGTGTTCCCAGGTGGTCACCCATCCCAGTACTAACCAGGTCTGACCCTGCTTAGCTTCCGAGATTTGACAGGATCAGACACCACAGTGCTATGGCTGCAGGCACATACATACATACATACATACATACATACATACATACATGCATACATACATCTAGCATGGTAATATCTTGCTAAATTCAAAAATTAATATCAATATTACATTTTTAACAACTCATGAATCAAATCATCTATTTAAAAAATCTGAATGGTCAGTTTGAAAATAAACCAAACTATTAGAAGTTGAAAATAATTGTTGTGAAGTGACATAAAACACACTAGACTGTAAACTGGGAATTCTGGGTTATTTTTTCTTATTTAGTTTCTTCAGCCATGTACCATCAAACAAATCACATAAACCTACTGGGCACTGATCTTCTATTTTGTCATCTCTAAAACAAAGAACATGGATGAAAAAAATAACTACATTTACTTCCAGGAATAAATAGGCTTTCCATTAAGTCTGAATTCAAATCTATCTTGTTTTTGACAGTTATAAAGGAGAAAACACTGTGTGTGTATAATACATGTGTTCTAGGTTTTATTATTCACACTCAAGATTAATAAGAGTAATATACTTTTTTTTTTTCAACAACAGGTCACAGAGATGAGCACAAAAACCCCAAATAAATGAAAAAGAACATATAACCAGTACCAGTTCCATTTTCTTCCAAAATCCTGTAGAAGTATATGGAATGGTGGGTAAGAGCCAATGTGGCTGCTGCCAGCATGAGGCATGCCAAGAAATTCTATCACAACTCCTTTGAGCATACCATGTCAGCAATGGTAGAAAGCATCCTTCGGCATCCTACACCAGAAAGCTCAGATCAGAGTGTGAAATAGACTGCCAGGAATTGGATTTAAATGGTTGAAACTACACAGAGGAGAGTTCTGCCTTTCTTCTGTCCCATATTGCATGACTCTACAACAAAGGTTGAGACAAGAGTCAGCCTGTCCTCAGTGCTGTGACACTGCTCTGGAAGCCATTAGATCCTAATGAGACAGGCCACAAGATGCTAATGAAGCAGTCCAAAATATTCCACAGCATAAAATAAATGAAAAAACAGCTCAACAAAACTCAATGAGGATCTGAACACTGAAAAAGATGTATTTCCTAATCCTCCCATCTAAGTTTGGCTCACTAACAAGTATTACTTTTCTTAAAGTAGAATATCTGAGACAGCATTAAATAATATTGTGAGTGATGGGACCTACAAGAAAAATATAATATTGAAAGTTTACCCTCAAGGAACTTAATAAAGAATATCCTTGAGAAGATGTCTCAAGCATACATGCTATCTCTTTATGCTGTTCATATGGCAGACAGGACTAATCAATAACTGCACTCCTTTCTACAATACCTAGGTCCCACTGCCTCATGATCTTTCTCAACTGGCAGTGCCTATCCATTGTTCTGAGTTGGCATGAGAAGAAAATCTATTTGTTATCTTTCCTTCAAGAGAAAAGAGCTGAGAATTATGATGATCTGCTCATCCTTAGGACTGAATCATTAACCATCACTAGACATGCTTCATATCTCTGGACTTCATCACCCTTAATGATAAAATTTAGAGGTGAAGATTGGTTGTCTCTAAATTCTTTTGATGTATCCCAGCCCTAAATAGATATAATCTTAAGAAATGGGGAACATTAATGAATAATTGAGAAAAGTATGACTACTGCATAGCTCTAAGAAATGAAATTACTCATTGAAGTCATAAAGCATCACCATTATTTCCTTCCTTCCGACAGAGCTACAGATAGTAATTATAAGAATCTCTACACAATAGTGTTTACTTAAGCCAAAAAATATATCACAATACAGCCCTTTCACAAATGAGGAATTAGATGTTCAGAGGGGTTAAGTGGTTTGCATAAATCATATAGGTAAATATGCATTCCCAGATAATGATTATTAACATCAGGATTATTACAAATAAGTTTTAGGGGGTTTTCAGAGTAAGTTGTTGCTGTTGTTAGGTGCCATTGAGGCGGTATCTGACTCATAGCGACCCTACATACAACAAGCAAGACACTTTGTCAGTGCTTGTCTGCTATTCATAGGGTTTTCAATGGTAGATTCATTTTGGGGAGTGGGTTGCCGGGTCCTACTCCCACTCCTACAGCACCTGGTGTTACCAGGCAGTCTCCCATCCAAGTGCTAACCAGGCCCGGCCCTGCTTAGCTTCTGAGATCTGATGGGATCAGATGTCCCAGTGCTACAGCACAGAGTTAAGTGGAAAACCATAAACCCAAATCTACTGATGAACCAGTTCCTGTCACCCGCTACTACTAATCTTAATGCTTTCTTGATTGTTATAATTTCTCAATACTTGGATACTTTTAGGGTTGTAACTCTTTTAAAAATTCATAATGTCTATTGTTCACCAAACACATATATTTTATCCATATTTTCTTACTTGCATTTGCAAGTTTCCCAATTTGGATCCCTGAAATATTTATTCATAGTCAGTGTACCTCTTTTGCCACAGAACTATGCCAAATAAGACCACACCTAACACAACCCTGTAGAATGTAAAAGTTAGCTATTTACTGCTAATCTTTGTCCATTGTCCTTTACCTGCATGTGGGTGTATCTGTGTCCTTGAGCAGCAATTACTTAACTCCCTAAAAAATGATTACAAAATGCCATAAAATGATATCAGTATGTCTCTGCAGATTTTTGCTGTCTAATCTTAAATCCAATTTTGAAGTGCTTTATGTTGATTCCATAATAAAGAAACCAGAGGTTTGTGTATAAAATAAAATTAACATAAATACACAAAGTGATCATATTATTACAGGTTTATGAACCAGAACCATCATAGCAATGAAAACAAAAGAAGTAAGATTCTGACAAGTGGAAAATATAAATGTAGGTGGACAATTAATTCCATTCTCAACTCTCTCATTAACATTATAAATTTGTACAACTTTCTTCACTTCTTTGGGTCTCAATTACAAAATGAAGAAATCCAACTCTCTAGGATCACATATTTATCATTCTATGACTAATACTGCCATGGGAGGCCTCTAATACCCACCATGTAATGTACCTGTCCTGGACAGCTCAATAATTTTAAATGTGGCAGCACATCCCAACCACTGGGCCAGTGCACACCCAATATGACTCTCTGCCAGTATGACAGACAAGGGTCTTCTGCTCTGTGACTAATTCAGGACATCTCATGGTGAAAGTTACGGCTTGCTTCAACAAGAAGTAAGAGTACATAATGTCTCACCTCCACTTTCACTCTTTACCTCACTCTACAAAATGAAGAACATGCTGTCTACTCATTTCCTCCCATGTAAAGGGCCAACTGACTCAAAAACACTCTAGAAAGCACCTGGAAAATCTTTATGATTCACAGAGCACAGCTCTCTGAACCAAGAAAGAACCTTACAGATGCTCTCATTTTCTAACCCAATTCTTTCACATTAAAGTTAGCACCTGAGATCCAGAGAGGTGGGAATGCCAGAATTAGAACCAGACATTCCTGATTCCCAGGTTCATGTGCTCACAGAAAAACACAAAAGCATAGGAAGATTAATAATTTTTAATAACAGTGGACTTCTATGGGTGGTTGCTCTACAAAATATCATAGAATATAGTGCTTTCTTAATATTCACACTGGAAGTTTTTTAAATCTCTATATATTTATTATTATAGTGATTTAGGGTGGCAAAAGTAAAAGATCACTTGCTTTAGAAGTGAAATCATGGCTTCTGCATTTACTTATTGTTGGTCAAGTTAACTTCTTTGCACTTCATTTTCTTACCTATAGAATGACATTAAAATATATTCCTTAAATTATTTTTGAAGGTTAAAGAAAGATAACTAATGTAGTGTTACTAGTGTAGTGTTACTAGCACTTCTTCACACATTTTTTAGCAGATTCTAAATGTATGTTTCATTTAATGGTCAGAACAAACTTTTACAAATTAAAATATGTTTTTAGCATGGCCTAACATGTAGATGGATCCTTAGCTTAATATCCTAAGATGTGGTAGAGTGTTAAGAAATCTTCAAAAACACATTTTCCTACAGTGGTCCTAAAAGATGTTATTCTTTGCTTACAGAAATCTTAGAGCCATCCTTCATGAAAACATGGATGGGCATTTGAAAAACCAATACATTTGTTTAAACATTTTTCTTAAAAAGTACACAAGCAATGCCACAGAAAGTTGTTCTTTTTTTTTCTGAACTTAAGATAGTATTGGGTAGGCTTCTAATTTACTACTTCCTGATAGTAATCCAGAAGTAATATCTGAGAACATTAATCTAAACCTACTTATTAAAATTGACACATGAGCACATATGTTATAAAAACAAATATCACCTGGAAGAGGTCTCAGTCAATACAAAATCTAACCAATTTATAAATATATCTTCAAGTCCACCACTCCAGAAAGCTTTTTATTATTTTAATGTACTCTAACATCCCAAAGGGGCTGGGATTTAGCTCAGTTGGTAGAGCGCTGCACTAAAGTCTCTGAGGTCCTGAGTTCAATTCCCAGCACCGCAAAAATGGGAGAAGGACCTGGCAATCCACTCCCAAGGTAATCCCGAAACAGTCAGCCATTGAAAACCCTATGAGGGTCGCTATGAGTCAGATACTGACTCGATGGCACCTAACAACAACAACAACAACTAACATCCCAAGCTTTTAGTCTACTCCTCAGAACAAACTACATAACACATCTGCAGAGATACTGCCATTTGCCAATTATAGGACTATGCTGCTGATAGGAGCTGTAAAGACCACTCAGAAGACACTCTTCATTTCACTGATGAGAAACTGGGACCTGAGAGGTTATGTGACTTTTTTGCTGAAAATAAAAAGCCAAAAGGAGGCTAAGCCTGGTTTAGAATATACACTACTCAGTTTCTAGCTCAGGGCTCTTCCCAGAAATATGCAATCTCTTCTAAGAAACATGCAACCCTGTAAAGGAGGCAGAGGGAGCAAGGCTCAAGATTATAAAAAACCAACCTAACTTCAGGGGTGCCTACTATTCTGCCTTCACATTCTAAATGAACTCTTTACATCTGTGCATGTTCCATTTTACTTTCGTTAAATTACAACAGCTTTTTAAACAACTTCTTTCATGATTTCTTTTTGAAATATCTTTTAATTGTACTATGTCCCCAGAATTATAAAGGCTAATAAACAATAATTTGGGATAAATTATACATTGTTCTTCTCTCTTTCATTACCAAAGATTTCTGTGACTCTACATATGCTTTCCTTAATATTTTCGGTTCTAATTTCTACATGTAGTCTATTGAAGATCTACAAAAAGAAAAATGTGCAATATCTTTATTTAACTCTAATAAGATACCAAAAGTTTTGTCTTCACATATGGATCACTGAAATTGTTCTCCTAGGATCTAGACCAAGAATTAGTAATGCAAAGAAAAATCAGCCTAGGGATATGGGGTCAGAAAGGAAGAAAAATAATTTTGTTTGGTATGTCAAACAAGGGATCTAAACTTATTTCAGATCAATAAGAAATGTAACCCTGGAATCAAATCACAGTGGTGTTGCTTCTCCAACACCATTATATGTGGAACTATGAAATAATATGTGGGACTATAGCTTTGATGCCCTTTGTGGTTATAATTATGAAAATATACAAATGCTAAGTAATTATAGGTTATATACATGCATTTGGGAGAAGGACCTGGCAGCCCACTCCCAAAACAATCAGCCATTGAAAACCCTATGAATAGCAGAGAAGCACTGACATAGTGCCGAGCATGGTACAATGCTGGGAAGTGTTTCATTCTGTTGTACATAGGGTTGTTATGAGTCAGACCTGACTGGATGGCACCTGACAATAACAAATACATTTATTACATATAAAATAAAAAATATAAAATGTTCTTGGAAGTTTCTTAGCAAGCTAAATAGTTGTAAATAGATACTTAAAATCAGGGCTTCAAATCTGCAAAAGGTTTGGATACAGGTTCAGTATGACAAAATTTAGACGGTTTAGGTTTGGTTTGGGCTAAGTTTAAATAAATCCTACGTGTAGATCAGGGCTTCAAACCAAACTGAAACCCAAAACCTAAACCTGTTCAGCTTCAAGCATTTTTTAATTTTTCTGAACCCAAGCCTAAACCCAGTGAAAAACTGAGTTCAGGCTCAATTTTGAATTTTTTGTTTGTTTTTTTTGTTTAGTTTGTTTTTTTATTTGTTTTTTTTTTTTTGGAGGTCTATGTTTGCTCATTTGTCTTACATCATTAGCGATGTAAAAGTTGAAAAAAATTTTTTAAATTTATTCATCGATCTATATAGCCTAAACCTGAACCAAACTTGGACCCTCTAAATTTTAACATAGTGAACTCACACCCTAACTTGGACCCAATTTTTCGCAGGTTTGAAGCCCCATGTAAAACATATGAATGAAGCATGAGGGAATTCCAATATATATTGTGTTGTTAAAGACATGGTATATCATCCTATAATCCTGTATGCAGTGAGCTTCCTGACTATAGCCCCCAACATGGATCAATCTTGTATTCTGTGAGACTTGCTCAGATTCTGCACATGAAAATCAATATTCCACACTGGAGTAAAGGGAAATAGGCTTAATAATTTAATGATACAAACTAACATTCCCAGAAGGGTAGTAGAGCTCAAACAATATGTATAACTTTTTTATAAAATCCTCACAACAACCCATTATCTTCGTAAGAAACTGAGGCTTAAAGAGATCAAATAACATACTCAAAGTTATCTCCTCAAACTAGAATGTAGAACTCCCACACTGGCATTTCAAGTCTGTGAGACTCCAAAACACTTATTCCTAATACTGTTCTCTGTTTTCCCACAATACAAATTTTCATTAATGACTTTCATGAGAATCTTCCTGGGGTCCATCATTAAGAACAATAATCATGGTGGAGATATGGAGAATTACAAAGTGAGGAGACTACAGCTGGCAGAGTGCTAAATAAACCAAATTTGATGGTATGAGTTTTCACAAAGAGAACACATCTGTAATGAAAATTGAAGAAAATTCTGTGGAAGAAGTATCTGTATTAAAAAGGCAATGCTGGAAATGTGGCAAATTTAGTGCTAAGGTTTTCTTTTTGTTTTGTTTTTGCAGTTCTGGGTTGCTTAACCCAGGGCCTTGTGCATATTTTACAAGCACTCTACCACTGAGTTGCACCCTCAGCCCCTTTTTTATTTTTTACCTTGAGACACAGTCTCGCTAAGTTACACAGGCTGCCTTTGGCCTCAAGCTTGCAATTCTCTTGCCTTCACCTCCTGAGTCTCTGGGATTCCAGGCATGTGCCATCACACCTGACAGCATTTCTCAACTTGAGAGAAATGATGAAATGTTTGAGTGTACATACAATGGAAAAATGGAAATAAGGGACTGTGGTTCAGATGTACACACAGCTTTCTAGGGGTGGTGTGGGAGTTGTCCTCAAGGACTGACTGTGAAAACACTGACCAGAGAACGGATGTGTGTTCTGAGTAAGAGCTTTGACCAATAGAACAAAAACCTGAGCGTGAAACTGTGAAGATGCCCAACCTCTGCCCAAGTGTGGGCACAGATAAGAAAAGTGGCCTGTGATTGAGGAGGACAGAGGCCAAACAACAGCCATATTACTTTAGTCTCACCAGGACTAAAGGAGGCAATATATGGGAACTGAATCCCATTACTGCCTCTCTATTGAAGTATAGTTTCTCAAATGTAGTAAAGAATTTGAAAGATGTTGATAACAACAGTTATGCATTACAGCTGAGATAAATTTTAACCCCTGTAGGAAAATATATGGGCTTAATAGAGTAACATTGGGGGATTGAAGTGATACAGTCCCTGATCTCCATAAGAATTTAGCATTCAAAGGAAATAAAAATAGGGGGGGGGAGTCAATCAAAGGAAAGACACTCCACAACATTTTTCCTACTTTATACAATACTGGGGGCTCCCTCATAGTGACAGCCAAACATCTTTGAATATCTTCCTACATTTTGGAATTCTTTCACAGTGTGTAAGTCCAGGGTTTGAAGCCAGAAAACTCAAAGACAAACTTACACCTGGGACCAAACCAGAAAAGAACTAGCTCTTTGGCAGGAGCAGTTAGGGAGGCATTTGGTTCCACAGCTCACTGTCAGGAAAGCTGATCTCTAGCATCAGAAGTGCTGGGAAGCCATTTGATTACAGGGAAGCCCCAGAGTTGCAGCCTCAAGATCAGGGTATATTGGCTTCCTCCCAGAGATTCGGGTGCTTATTAGCAACCATTGCTATATTCTTTTTTCTGATTAAGCTAGCCTGTGTGTATTCTGTAATTTGCAAATGAAAGGGCTGTCAGATAATTCTCAGAAGTACAAAGTAAGTATTAGGAAAAAATGATTGGTTTCAAAAACACTTGCATTTATCTTCACGGCAGGCTGCTTACACATACCAGGCTTGTTTTGCTATGCTATAGAGCTGCATAAAACCACTGTCTCCATGAAAAGGGAACTTTGAAGCTCTTAGTTAAAACAAGTAAAAATTTCCCCATGATTTCCAACAAAGACTATTTAGTGTTTCCTCTGAAAAATAATTCAGGCAGGTTAATTTGCTAACAGTAAGTTATGAAAATCTGTTTTCTTTACACTTCAGGGTAAATAAAACAAAGACACTTTAAAATTTAGGCTCCTTGCTGTGTAGTGCTTCGTTCTGCTGTACTTAGGGTTGCTATGAGTTGATCTGACTCAACAGCACCTAACAAAAAACAGGTGGATCAAAGTTAACAGTAATCAATTTGTTATAAGTACAGCATACTACATCATGTTTGGGAGAGTTGCAGGTCAAAAAAAAAAAAAAGGAAGATCCTCAACTAGATGACACAGTGACTGCAATAATGGATTTAAACATAAAAAATATCGTGTGCGTGGCATAGTGTTGGGGAGTGTTTCATTCTGTTGTATGTAGTATCGCTATGAGTCAAACCTGACTCAACAGCATCTAACAACTAACATACCACTTCATACAGCATAAGCTCCCAAATCAGAATATCTGATTTTGAATCCCAATTGTATCAGTCAGTAATTTTATCACCTTAAGCAACATAAAACACATATCCATGTATTCATTTCATTATCTGTGAAATAAAAACAATTACAGTACCCATTTCAAATGAGTTTTGTAAATATCATGTAAGAAAATAGATGGAAGGTGCTAAGCACATTGAAGAGCATATTTGTTGTTGCTGTTGTTGCTAGATGCTATTGAGTCAGGTCTGACTCACTGTGACCCTCACAGGGTATTCAATGGCTGATTGTTTTGGGATTGTTTTAGAGAGACTGCCACGTTCTTCTCCCATTTTTGTGGTGCTAGTGATTGAAACTAGGGCCTCAGAGAGCACAGAGTAGTGCTCTACCAACTAAGTTAACCCCAGCCCAACATATATTTAGCATTCAATAAATGTCAGCCGTCATAATTTTTAGAAGTGTTATTAGCAATTATTGGTTATGTCATATCAGACAAAGCCCTCTAGAATTTAAACGTTTGACTAAGTCTTGCACTAGATGTCTGTTTAGTAAGGCCATTTAATAGTAATGATCTTAGTTATTCCAAAAATCTTCTCTTGTTGTTCCAGCGGATTACTACTTTTGAAACTAAATTGCCCACACTCCTTGGCTGAGAAAAATGCACCTAGGGGTAAGTTGCCTGACTGAAAAGCTATCGAAGTTTTGATGGGCTGGGCTATTATTTATTTTGTGCCGAATATAGCTTTTTCTAGACCAGTGCCCCTTTGAGGGCATTTGGGCCTCAAATTAGAAGGACAGTGAGCTATTACAATGGCATTTATAGAGGACCTCAGAGTTTCAAAATATTCATTCCCAGCCAATATTTCCAGTTGGGGGCCATTTTCAGAGGCTGGGGGGAAACAAATATTTGCCTTGGGATAGCTGAGTTCCAAACATTTTGCAAATGTCTTTACCTAATCCTTCCCTGGGAAAATAACATCTTCAGCAAATGTTAACTTAAAAAGTTAGTTGTTTATTTGGCAAAAACTATTGCAGTAAAGCATAATATTTCAAAGATATTTGCAAATGTGTTGATTTTGACATCACTGTAAAAATGTGGTTATGATGTGTTTTGGTTTCATATCTAAAGTTTAATGTCATCTCCATATATAATTTTTACTATTTTCATTTATAATTATCATCCTTTTGAGAATCTGATGAGCATTCTTTACCATGGCTTCAAAAAAGAAATCATCATATATCTGTATCTTTGTCTGAAGAAAGAATATGATATATAGTTAACTTAAAGCTATACACACAAATGTTGTGTTAGTAAAGACTTTTTCTGCTATGACAGACCTGAGAAAAACAACTTGAAGGGAGGGATTATTTATTTAGCTCACAGTGTCAGAGGTTTCGGTTCATCACTGTGGGGAGGGCCTGGTCACATCATGGTAGCCAGGAAGCAGAGAGGGAATGCCTATGCTCTTGACTTCCTCCTTTTTCCTCTATTATTCCATGCAGACCCCCACGCTAGGAGACAGTGCCACTCACACTCAGGGTAGGCCTTCCCCACTTAGTCCACACTTTCTGAAAATGTTCTCACAGACATGCCTGGAGGTGTGCTTCTAGGAGGTAATCTCTTAGGTGCGTCTCAATCTAGTCAGGTTGACAATCAAAATTAACCATCAAAAATGCCCAATAAGTTATATGTTTATTGGAAGTCTATTAATATGAAATCTCTAGAAAGCAATAGTTAGGTTCCTTGCCATAACAATGATACCAAGTGTTCATATTAACGATCCAGCTTCAAGAACCTCTTGAATCTTGTCTTGCTACTCAAAGCACCATCTTTAGACCAGCAAAATCAGTACCACACAGGAGACTGCTTGACATGCAGAACCCCAGACTCCTACTCAGATTACTGAAAGTTTTAACAAGATCCCAGGCTAATTCATATGCACATTAAATTTTGTGAGGCATTGCTTTAGGTTCACAGATAGTTAAGAACCTGTGATTTCTGAGGTCCTTCTAATACATGAGTCACAAGTTAAGTGAAATTCTAATACTGTCTTTTAGAAGCCCCCAACATAATGTGAACCTACACAGAATAACAGCTAATCATTCATTCATTCATTCATTCATTATGTCAACAAGTATTTATCAAATAGCCATTAGGCACAAGGCATTGTTCTCTTCACTGAAACAAAGCCCCTATCTTCATTCTAGAGGGAAAATACAAACAATAAACAAATACACAGATAAATATGTAATTATCAGATGGCAATTAGCATAATGAGGTCAAATAGAGCAGGATGAAGATGATACATAGTGATGTGGTTGTTGCTTTTAAGATGCAGTGGTCAGGGAAAAGTCATGGAGAAGATGGCATTTGAGGAAATACTTAAGGAAGCACAGGAGTGAGACCTGCACTATTAGAAGAGGAAGTTTCCCAGTAGAGAATAAGGTAAGGTAGAGACCCAGAAGCAGGAAAATGTTTGGTCCATCTGAAGATCAGGAGGCCAGCTCCTCTAGAGTGGAAAATCAAGATTAGAAGGTGAGATCATTAAGGTAGGACAAGGATGATCATATGTTTTGATAACCAGCAAACACATGGATCAATTGCAGTAAAAGCATTAAGAAAGACACCTTGTGCACCTAGGCCAAGTGGATTCAATGATGCAGAAGACTGCCTCCTTCCACTTATCCATGGAAAGTTTCTCCCAGAGATGGTAGAGTTTCAGAGGCTGCTTGAAATTCAATTCACTCCCATCAGAAAGCAATTTATTCTTTATTTTGGGGGGATTTAGGCTTAAAATATAGTTGCTAAGTACTGCTGGCAAAAACCAGATTCTGTTTCAGAGGGTCTGGCACATACTTGGCAGGAAACATTCTAAATTGGAATTAAATAATAATCCCATGCCTGGCTATAATTCAGAGTTGTATCTTGGCTACCTCTTTAGGCTTATGTTCATAATTATTCTAGACCACATTTCGACAGTATTCTAGCCATTTTGTCTGAACATCTGTTTCGGGAACTCTTCTGCCTTTGGCCAACATGTGCTCTCATCTCAGACAGCAGCCAGATGACCAGTGCCATCTTCTTAATATTGTACATGCACATCTTGTGTTTTTGAGTCTATGCCAAATTCTCATTGGGGGACAGAAGGTTTTTTTAATAAGGAAAATGTGTTCTTCTCATTGCCACATGTAAACCACATGAAAGAAATTATGATTATACTTCTTAAGAAGTCATGCCAGTAACTGTAAAGATCAGCCCAACCTACAAATAACAGAAATCAGTTTATACAACCTTTGTACATGGGATAATCTAATCCATGTTAATCTCTCTCTATTATGGCAATGAAGATGCTGCAATCACTCCTTACACAGAAAGGCTTCAATCAAATTAATGGTCCATGTCAGCCCTATCTTAAAATATTTCCTCTTCTTTTTCCAGAATGAAAAGTGAATAAATCTGTCTGGGCTGAATGAGCCTCCCAAGGATTCTCAATCTAATCCAGCCAAAAAGGAATTCACAAGTCAAAAGGAAAAGCTAAATAAAAATAAAGGTAACAAATGGAGGCTATCATTCAATTATAGGTAGGTATAATCCATTTAAAGAAAATTAATATATAAAAAAGAAAAATTAAGGGATTATGAGTCATAGAAAGTTTCCTTTTCCACCCCATTATCTGCCTAACATTGGAGCCAGACAGGCTCAATGCAGGTCTTTTACAGATTAGAAAATGGTACCCCAAAGAGACAAAAACACCCTGCTCAAAGATTCATAACTTTTGGTGGCATAGAAAGCTTCAGATCCTCATGACCCAGATATCCCACCCTCACACATCAGGACTATCTACAGAGTTACTGTATATATAAACTCCTCTGATTTGCTGCATAGTATTTGCACATAGTCCATTAACTACTTGTGGAAAATAAGGAGCTAAGAAATCTAGACTTAAAATGACAGGAACCACTGCTACTTGAAAATCAACCAGAAATGAAGACAAAGCACCAATGAAATTCTAATGCAAACTGATGGGAAAATTAGATTCAAGTTTTAAAAATTATTTTTGCAACTCTCAGGAATATTTCATTGTGCTACATGAGCCACCCTTGTAATGTAAGGGAACAGTTCCAAGGAATCATCCAATCCATCTATTCCACATGTGACCTAACTTAATGCTATAGGTGACCTAACTTAATGCCAGGTGACTGGCAATACCAAAGGAAAACATTACCATTTAAAATGTGATGCTATAAAAACCTTAATCCTTTTAAAGAAAGACAATCAACACAAAATGTGGCTTCACACCTGCAACTGAAATAATACCAAGGAAGAAAGAAATAATACCAGGAAGAAAGAAAACAAACAACCTAGCTTACTCAAATTAGTTTTTACACTTGCAAACTTCAATTTGAAAAGCTTTGTCAATTAATATATGATAACTTAAGATGTGGCAGAACATAAAACCCATCCAAACACAACATCCATAACATAGTAATCATTTAAAAATTCCACCAATGGATCTCAGTAAATCATCTGCTTAGAATGACTCATTATCAGAAAACCCTTGAGACAAGCATGGCTGTGCTTTCCCAGAACCTAGAAATGACCCCAGGATATTACAAGAGCACCAGGTGTCTGCTTATGTCTGTATCACTCTTGCATTGATATATTATCTTGAGTTCTGGTTGTTCACATTGGTAACCTTCTCCAATAAGAGTGTTCTATTAGCAAGAATACTTATTCTCTAATGACCATAGATAACACTTTCCATTTTCAGTGACCTGCTTCATAGAACCTTATGTAAGTTGAATGATCCATTCACAAATTATAGCCTTTTCATTTTACTGACTAGAAAATTGAGTTGTGTAATGATTTACCCAAAGGCTCTTACAGCTTATTTGTGCAAATCTAGGCCAGGAACTCAGGTCTCCTGGCTCCTTATCAGCTGCTGTTCCCACTATGTCAGGCTATCTACTTTATGAGTCATTCTCTGCAGTAGGACAGAATCTTACTTTATCCTCCAAATCCAATTCAAATGGCCTACATTTTAACTCATCTATAATTACTATATTGGACCAGAAGTTTACAAGCAACTGCTTTTTCTATTACAATGGAAAGTTTGGCTCAATAGCTATAAGTGTCTTACAGCATTGTACAAAACCCCACCCTTCTCAGAATTTCTTTTCTTCCCCCTGTCCTTTCTGAGCTGTTTCTGCACAGTGTTTTCAATGCAGTGTGGCACAGGGGGAAAGTCCTCAACCTGTAGTGAGAGAATTCTGTATCTGACTTCCATCTTAAAACTGTGGACTATTTAGGATTTAATGGTAATGCCAGCATCCAGTAATAACCAATGCTTACTGAAGGAGCCCCTGGATGCATTCTTGCTACTGGGTCCTTTACACACACAGAATCTCATTTCACCTTCATCACAACCTTGAGGGGTGGCTATGATGAACCCCACTCAATAGATAAGCAAACTCAGGTCCAGAGATAATAAATAGCATCAAATAGAAAAATCAACACTGAAGTCCTCCACTATAATATAATGTCCCTTAATAGTATCAGAAAGAAACAGGTCCCATATTCCAGCAGGAGATGCATTCTTCAGGTCCTGTCCTTTCCAGGTGAATAAAGTAGAGGACATTAGTGGAAGACAGTAGGAAGTCTATTAAGACTACTACTCTAATTACACATCTTCTAAATCAACTTCCAATCCCTAGCTCTGAAATCTTCCATTTCCTCAACCACAGCCCTTTCAAGCATAGCAATTCAACTTCACATCCACAGTTTTTAGGGTAGTGAGGCTGGGCCTTTTGCACACTGGCCACCAAAACACCAATAGTTTTCCCAAGTGAAAAATGAACTTCATAATAGTAGTGCTTTGGCTTGTTGGAAGAATTAAATGAATTAATTTCTGCAAAGTCCTTGCCCAGTGCCACATATCAAACTCTATGTAAATATTTTCTGCTACTATTATTATCATCTTTACCCTTACAAAACTAACAAGGCCGGGCAACAATGCATTTAAATATCTTGGACTAATCATTTATCTTACTACTGTTTACACAGCATTGACTAGATACAGAGTTCTATAACAGGAACTGAGGAAAAAAATCATAAAGGAAAATTAGATTCACTCTAGATCCCACTCTGAACAAGAGCCTGGCCATCCACTTCAGAGAAAGAAGATAAATACAGATGGGAGCGAAAAGATAAATTAGCAGATCAAGAAAACATTTCCATGCTTGTTGTATGTAATAAATGGTGTACTGGTGGTGACCAGAGAGAAGCTGGCTGATTTCACAGGCCAGCAGGATTGTCCCAGCTGTGCCACAGCAGGAAGTAGGGGGTGGCACTGTGATCAGAGGAAGGAATGGTAAAAAGGCTCAGGGGTGATACTGGGCCCTACTAGAATAGGGAAAAAGTATCTGCCACAGAAAGATACTGGGAACATGAATAAACTTAACAGAAGTGAATGTGTTTATTAAACTGCAAAACTCTTCACATTTTATAAAATTTCCCACGTGGATGGCTCTGATAAAATCTTAGCCAAGCCTGCATTCACAATTCACTATGACTGAGGGATGCATGGGTCTTTCCTCCTGGTGGCCAGGAAGCATAGAGGGACAGACAGAAAGGGACTTAGGTCAAGATACATCTTTCCAGGGTAAGCACCCAGTGACTTACGTCTTCTTAGGCCCCACCTTCTACAGTTACAGCACTTCCCAATAATCCATTCAAATTGAACCACTCATTAGGTCAGAGATATCGTGATTTAATTGTCTATGGAAAAGCCCTCATAGATACAACTAGAGGTGTGCCTTACAAATTTTCTCTGCATCTCTCAATTCAGTCCAAGTAATAATCAAGAGAGAGGGGCTGGGGCTGACTTCCTCTCACCACACAGGGACATGGCCTGGGAACATAGATGACATGAGCTTGGGGCTCTGCTCTGCCAGTGCCTAACTCTATGATCTTGGATTTTTCCACCCTGGGCCTCAGAGTTTCCTCAACTGTACACAGGCTAATAATAGCTATCTCCCTGACAGGCTTTTTGGAAAGACTAGATGGATTAATAAATGAAAAGTTCTTGGCACGGTACCTAGAACGTCTTAAGTATTATGTAAAGCACTGACATTATTTTAATGAGCTCTATTAGAGGTATGCTGTTCTCTGCCTTGCTCTAGCTCTCGATTACTTCTCTGAGGCCAGACATGTAGTAGTCAAGCCTTTGGCAGAGCATTCGCTTGGCAGGACTGTGGAGGTGCTGCATTGTGATCTCATAAACAACACGAAAAGAAACTAGAGAGAAGATCAGCCTTTTTTTTTAAAAAAAAAAAAAGGCTGTCAAGAACCAGGGTGTGAAGGAGACAGCTTCTCCATTACTTCACATGTGCTAACGCTCTCTTGAACAAGAAAGTCAGTATTTTTTTTTTCTATCCTTCCCAGAAAGGGACTTGGGCATCTAAATGCAAAGACAATATACTTGATACCCTCAAAGAGCCACAAACACTGAAAAGAGCCTTCTCAGTCTTCAGATAAAACACTAGCAGGAATTAGGAGGCACAAGGACATATGTTTTTCCATTTATGCACTTTTCATTTTGCTTGGACATAGCAAATTTTTATAGCCTTATAACCCTCTGAGGGCTTCGGCCAACCCTCTTATCACCCTCTTATAGAAAGATACAACCTAAAAATTGGAACTCCCACTCTACTACCCAGGCAATACCTACCTAGCAACAGGTGCAGAGATTCAACCTCACTAAACATTTGTGATTCATCTGCTCTGTGTGGGGCTTTATGCAGTTATACTTCACCATCTGCATCTGGGGAGTTCTGGAGGCATGAATACAACCAACCATGGATTGAATATATTTTATATAAGTACTTAGAGGTTGGTCTGCAGCCACACTACTATGGTGCCCGATCCCATCAGATCTTGGAAGCTAAACAGGGACAGGTCTGGTTAGTACTTGGATGGGAGGCCACCAGGGAACACCAGGTGCTGTAGGCTTGAGAGAAGGACCCAGCAACCCACTCCCAAAAAACAATCAGCCATTGAAAACCCTATGAATAGCAGAGCAGCACGATAATAGTGTTTCATCTGTTGTACATAGAGTCACTATGAGTTGGACACCAACTCGACAGCACCTAACACTTATGGGTTGAATTCAGGACAGGCCTCACTCATGCTATCCAAATGCCTCACCACTGTGCTGCACCTCCAGCCACTGTTCTATTTTTTAATTTGAGACCAAATATCTCACTAAATTCCACAGGCTGCCTCTGGCCTCCAACTTGTGATCCTCCCAATTCAGCCTTCCAAACCACTGAGATTACAAGCATGTGCTGCAGCACCTGGTATGACTGAAAATATTTTTAAAAACTGTGTCTTTACTGGATATATACAGACTTTTATTATCATTATTCCCTAAACAATACAGTATAACAATGATTTATATAACATTTACATTGCACTAGATAATATAAGTCATATGTTGTTGTTAGGTGCCTTTGAGTCAGTGTCTGACTCATAGTAACTGTACATACAACAGACAAAACACTATTGCTGTGCTTCTCTGCTATTCATGGGGTTTTCATTGGTTGATTGTTTTTTGGGAGTGGTTTGCCAAATTCTTCTCCCAAGCCTACAGCACCTAGTGTTCCCAGGTAGTCTCCTATCCAAGTACTAACCAGGCCATACCCTACTTAGCTTCTGAGATCTGACAGGCTTAGATGCCACAGTGGTACAGCTACACATATAAGTCATCTAGAGATTATTTAAAGTATAGAGAAGTATGTGCATAGGTTATATGCAAATATTATACTATTCTTTATAAAGAACTTGAGCTCCTGCAGATTTTGGAATCTGTGGGGAGTCCTGGAACTATTCCTCATAGATATTACAGGATGATTATACTTCTTTTAGTGCTCCTAATAGGCTCTGAAAAAGCTAACATTAGATACATTTTAAAACATGGAAACTAAAGCTTAGCAAGTTGAAGAGAAATGTTTCACATTGCAATAATTGCCCTCTGATAAGCTTTAGATTTAATGTCAGGCATATTTGACCACCACTATGATGGGAATGGAGTAAAGCCCCAGGGACCTCCATTTGCTGATGTGACATAACTAAAAATGAGAAGGAACAACTGTAAACATCCATCAACAACTGGAATGTGGAATGTACGTAGGATGAATCTAAGATAATCAGAAAATTATCAAAAGGGAAATGGAGCACATAAACATTGACATTCTAGAGAGAAGTGAACTAAAAAGGACTGGATGGGCCATTTTAAATCAGATAGTCATATGGTCTACTATGCTGGGAATGACAGATTAAAGAGAAATGGGGCTACATTTATCATCAAAACTGACATTTCAAGATCTATCCGGAAGCATAGTGCTTTCAGTGATAGGGTAATATCCAGAAGCCTACAAGAAAGTCCAGTTAATATGACTATTATTCAAATTTATTCACCTACCACTAAAGCCAGGAATGAAGATAGGGAAGATTTTTATGAGTTTTTGAAATCTGAAATAGATTGAACATGCAATCAGGATGCACTGATAATTACTGGTGACTGAAATGGAAAAGTTGGAAATGATGAAGATGGCTCAGTAGTTGGAAAATATGACCATAGTGACAGAAACGAGGCTGGAGATCATGTGACAGAATTTTGTCAGACCAATGACCTTTTCAATGTAAATACATTTTTTCCCCAACATAAATGGCAACTACACACATGGAATTCCCCAGATGGAATGTACAGGAACCAAACTGACTACATTTGTGAAAAGAGATGTGAAAAATCTCAATATCAAAATTCAGAACAAGATCAGGTGCTGATTTTGGATCAGACCATCAACTGTTCATACACAGGTTCAAACTGAAACTGTTTATACAAGGTGTAATCTTGAGTATATCTCACTTAAGTTCAGAGACCACCTCAAGAACAGGTTCCATGTGCTAGATACTAATGATCAAACACCAGATAGGTTGTGGCAAGACATCAAAAACATCATTCATCAGGAAAGCAAAAGGTTTTGACATGTATATTGCATGTCAAAAGAGATTCTAAAACTAGCCCTTGAATGAGAAGCTAAAGTAAAAGGAACACACGTAGATGCTAAGGAATTAAACAGAAAATTAGAAAGGGTATCTGGAGAAGACAAAACCAAACATTATAATGACGTGCAAAGAGCTGGAGATAGAAAACTAACAGGGAAAATCACACTCTGTTTTTCTCAATCTTAAGGAATTTATGACAAAATTCAAGCCTCAGCTGGCAACAATGAAGGATTCTATAGGAAAACTATTAAACAATGCAGGAAATATCTAAAGAAGAGGGAAGGAATATACAGAGTCATTATACCAAAAAGAATTGGTGGATGGCCAACCATTTTAAGAGGTTGCATACAATCGGGGACCAATGGTACTGAGATGAAGTAGAAACTGCCTTGAAGGAATTGGTAAAATACAAGGATCCAGGAATTGATATAATGCCATTAGAGGTGCTTGAACAAACAGATGCAGCACTGGAGGTGCTCCCTGGTTTATGCCAAGAGATTTGGATAATAGCTACCTGGCCAACTGACTGGAAAAGATACATATTTGTAACTATCCCCAAGAAAAGAGGTCCAACTGAATGTGGAAATTATCAAATGATATCATTAATATCACACACAAATAAAATTTTGCTAAAGCTCATTTAAAAGCAACTACAGTGGTATACAGACAGGAAACTACCAGAAAACCAGTTTGGATTCAGAAGAGGGTGTGGAACCAGGGAAATCATTGCTGAAGTCAGATGTATATTAGCCAAAAACAGAGAATACCAGAAAGATGTCTATCTATGTTTTACTGACTATGCAAAGGCATTTGACTGTGTGGATCATAATAAATTATGGATAACATTACAAATAATGGGAATACCAAAGTACTTTATTATACTAATGAGAAATCTGTACATGGACCAAGAGACAGTTCTTCCAACAGAACAAGGAAACACTGCCTGGTTTCAAGTCAGGAAAGGGGTGTGTCAGGGCTGCATCCTTTCACCATACCTCTTCAATCTCTATGCTGAACAAATAATCCAAGAAGCAGGACTTTAAAAAGAATAACATAGCGTCATGATTAGAAGAAGACTCATTAAGAATCTACAGTACACAGATAACACAACTCTGCTTGCTGAAAGTGAGGAGGATTTGAAATATTTACTGACAAAAATCAAAGAACGTAGCCTTCAGTGTGAAGTACTTCTCAACACCAACAAAACAAAAATCTTTACAACTGAGTCAGTATGCAATTTCATGATAAATTGGAGAAAAGATTGAGATAGTCCATGATTTCATTTTTCTTGGTTTTACAATCAACACCCATTGAAGCAGCAGTCAAGAAATCAAAAGACTCATTATATTGGGAAAAGCTGTTGCAAGACCTCTTTAAAGTGTTGAAAAGTAATGATGTCACATTGAAGATGAATGTGCACCTGACCTATGTCATGGTATTTTCAGTCACATCATACAATTGTGAAAGCTGGATGATGAATAAGGCAGACAGGAGGAGAGTTGATACTTTTGAATTATTATGCTGAAGATGAATATCATGGACTGCCAAAAGAACCAACAGATCTGTCCTAGAAGAAGTACAACCCAAGTGCTCCTTGGAAGCAAGCATGGCTAGATTGTGTCTCATGTATTTTGGACATGTAGTTAGGAAGGATCAATCCCTGGAGAAGGACATCATGTTTGGAAGAATAGAGTTCAATTCCCAGCACCGCAAAAATGGGAGAAGGACATGGCAATCCACTCCCAAGGCAATCCCGAAGCACTCAGCCATTGAAAACCCTATGAGGGTCACTATGAGTCGGATACCAACTGGACGGCACCTAACAACAACAACAACAACAACAAAGGTTAATGAAGAAAAGGAAGATCCTCAACTAGTTGGACTGACACAGTGTCTGCAACAATGGGCTTAAACTACAACAAAAAAAATACTGTGTGCCTGGTACAGAATTGGGGAGTGTTTCATTCTGCTGTATATACATTCTCTATGAGTCAGACCCTACTAGATGGCACCTGAAAACAACAACATACCAGATAATTCTATTCTCTGCTCTCTCATTCAACAAATACTAATCAAAAGCCTATGCTACACCAAACATTTATAGGAATGGGATGCAGCATTAAAAAAGACAATGTCACTTATCTCAAGGGTTTTGTTGTTGTTGGGTGCCATCAAGTCATGTCCAATTCATAGAGATCCTGTGATCAATGGCTGATGGTTTCAGGCTGCCATGTCCTTCTCCCATTTTTGAGGTGCTGAGGATTAAACCCAGGGCCTCGGTGTGTGTAGAGCAAGCACTCTACCAACTGAGGTAAACCCCAGCCCACTCAAGGACTTTAGATTCTAGAAAGGACAGAAAATAAACCAATAAATACATAATATGATCCAGGTACATTAGTCATGAAAAAATAAAGCAAGGTCAGGAGTAGACAACATCAAAAGAGTAAGGGGTATTTATAAGGTGATCATAAATAAAGTTAAGGGATCTGTAAGGCAAAGTTCAAGAGGAAGAGGAAATATTTGGTGGGACAATAGCAAGTGCAAAGGCCTTGAGGCATTCCAAGAAAAAGTAAGAAAGCTAATGTGTTAGGGTGATGCAAGCAAAGAGGTCAGTGGAGAGGGTGAAGTTAAAGAGACTGTCTTGAGACGGATCAGCTTAATTCCGCTAAGCCATGGCAGGCATTTTGCACTGTGTCTGATAATAAAGGGTTTTGCAATGGGAGTTATATTTGCAAAAGAATAATATTTTAAATTCCTGCATCTACATATGAGAGAAAACAAGCAATATTTATTTTTCTGGGTCTAGTTTATTTCACTTAAAATGACAGTTTCTAGTTCCACCCATTTTCCTTAAAATGCAATAATTTTATTCGTCTTTATGACTGCGTAAAACTCGATTGTGTATATCACATTTTCCTTATCCACTCCTCTGTTGATGGGCATTGTAAACAGAGCCACAATAAACATGGATAAGCAAGGATCTCTATGGCAGGTTGACTTAGATTCCTTTGGGTCATATGGTAGTTCTATTTTTATGTTTTCTTGGGTTGTTTTGTTTGCAGTACTGGGGTTTGAACCCAGGGACTCCCACATATGCAAGTGCTCTACCACTAAGCTGCATCTCCAGCCCATGTTTTACTTTTTATATTGAAACAGAGTCTTGCTAAATTATGCAGGCTGCCTCTAGCCTCAAACCTGTGATCCTCCTGCCTCTGCCTTTGAGTAGCTAGGATTATGGGAGTGAGCCATCATGCTGGCTGTATTTTTAGTTTTTTGAGGAACCTCCATATTGACTTCTGACACCAACCTACATTCCCACCAGCACTGTACTTGGTATCCTTTCTCCCCTCATCCTCGACAGCATTTGTTATTGTTTGTTTTATTCTTGCTAGTCATTCTGACTGGGGTGAGATGAAATCTCTTAAATAGTTTCAATTTGTCATTTCCCTGATCAAGGCTAAGGATGTTGAACATTTTTTCATATGTATATTAGCCATTTGTATTTCTTCTTTTGAGAACTATCTATTCAATTCATTTGTCCATTTTTTGATGGGATAATTTGCCTTTTTGGCATTTAATTTTTTGAGTTCATTATATAGTCTAGATATTAATCCCATCTGAGGTATAGCTAGATTTTAATACATATTAATTTTTTTAATGGGGCTCGGGTTTAGCTCAGTTGGTGGAGAGCTGCTCTGCACTTTCTGAGGACCCAGATTTAATCCTCAGCACTACAAAAATGGGAGAAGAATGTGGTGGTCCAGTCCCCAAAACAATCCCAAAACAATCAGACATTGAAAACCCTATGAGGCCGCTATGAATCAGACTCCACTTGATGGCATCTAATAACAAAACACAATTTTTTTAATATATAGATCATAAAAGCAGAAGAAGGACTACATTTCAGGGAAGAAAGGGGACTACAGAAAGGGAGGAAGAGGAAATAAGAAAGGGTTATCAGGGGAAAGAAAGACAAATATCACATTTTCTTTCATAAACAGAACCTGGGGTACACAACATGAATGGTAATGGAAGGAGTGAACATGAGCAAAGTATAACGATATGCATATATGGAAATGTCATAATGAAGCCCATTAATTTGTACAGATTTTAAAAATTATTAATAAAAATGTTGCAATTGAACAAAAAAGGATTATATTTTTAAATTATATTAAAAATCATTTTGCTGTGCATGGAGAACTGACTAGAGAGGCACAAGTGTCAAATAATACAGAGAGCTAGTTAAAAAGTCAACTTGGTAGTTTAGACAAAAGAATTATGACAGCATGGACTAGGTTTGTAGTCAGACTCATGACAAATTTTGAAAGTTTGTTTTCTAGCATAGAATCCTGGTCATCCTTGAATTCTTTTTAGAGGGATTCTTTTGAAACCCAGATTGAAGAATGCTGAAACCAAAGTTAATGAAATGTGTTTATTCTGCCACTTGGAGTAATCAGCCATGACTTCATTGCAATATCAATACCCTATGACAGTGTGGCCTGCAGCCAAAGCACTGTGGCATCCAATCCCATCAGATCTTGGTAGCTAAGCAGGGTTGGGCCTGGTTAATACTTGGATGGGAGACAGCCTGGGAACACCAGGTACTTGGGAGAAGGACCTGGCAACCCACTCCCAAAAAACAATTAGCCACTGAAAACCCTATGAATAGCAGAGAAGCACTGACAATAGTGTTTCACCTATTGTATGTAGGGTCACTATGAGTTAGACACCAACTCCACAGCACCTAACAACAACAACAACAACAACACGACAGTGTAGCAAACATGTGATCAGACGTAGGGCAACACGGAACTAAGCCACATTGAAACGTCAGACTTTCACCTTCTGAAAAGGTGGACAGGCTTACTTTCTCCTACCTATCCATAAGCTAATACCAGATAATGTTATCTTGCTATTAAAATAAGCTCTAAAATCACAAAGTGTTAAAAGGATCACACTTTTCCCACTTTCCCACACTAACAGATAAACCTGAACCATAACATTCATAGATGGACATACTATACAATAAGCCTGTCCCTTCTCTTGGGCAAAACTCTCTTTGAAGCTCTCCAGTGCTATCAGTATTACCTTTTGCATAAAAGATAATACTTTAGATAGATTAGAAATATGTGACTGAACACTGTCATTAGACTTGCAATTTTGTGTGCAAAACCAAAGGTAGCTTGTGTGCATGTCTGCAATGAACAACTAAGTGACTCCTACATCTCAGTCTAGAAGGTTTTATACCATCTCCTTCTGTCATCAGAACAACCTGGTCAGCTACAGAGGCTTTTACATCTACCCAATATTGCTGATAAGGAAGCAGAAAGCATCTCATGGTCACATAGGGAGTTATATAGCAATCCAGCCCCTGAATTCCAGGCCTTCTCACCTGTATTCAGGGCTGGCTTGATCAGACCAGCCTGTGCTACATCCTGACACCTTGATTTCTAGAGGGTCAGAAAAGCCCAAGGTGATTTTTTTTCTTTAAAAAAGCTATAGAATAGAATAGACACTATTAGCAAATGCATGGATTGTCAATACAGTCTGCAGGAAAATAAGCCTACATTTACTGCTTATACCCATCTTAAACCTGTCTCCAACAGCATGGCCCTTCAGTGGTCAATATTCAGCACAGATGGAGTCTTTACTGTGTGCACAGTCCTGAATTATAAATAATAAAAATATGACTTTTCATAGGAGCAGCAAGACGAACAAAGATAAATATACAACACAAGCAAAATAGTATACATAAAGAAACACAAAAAAAACAACTGAATCTTCAGAGCAAACTTTTTGGAGAAGATAAAAATGTAACAGTTTTAAAAGGGAAGAGAGATGATGGAATATAGTTTTTCCCAATGGTGAAGAGAAAATAACCGAAATAGAGTGAATGAACAATATGGAAACCATGTACTATACTGATGAATAACTGCCTTGGGATAACCATGTTGGGCAGGTTTGAGATGAGTCTCATCCAAAGTAAATGTACCTACAAAAGCAGAGTAACTACCGAAACACACATGAGCACCTGAATCAACACAAGGTTCACACCTAGTCTTGCACTGTGCTTGCATTTTTCTGTTCAGTGTGCTGAGAGAGGACTGTATGTGAAGGAAGGTCAAGTATAGGAGACAGTCTAAGCAAGGGATAAATCCCAAGGGGACTGCCCCTAGCACTAGTTAAGAAAAGGAGACAGAAACTAGAGCCCTGGACCATTCTTCTTTGAAGAGTGTTTTCAGAACCTAAGTATCCTCTCTGGGTTTCTTCTTCTCCTTCTTTATATATTTTATTATTTATTCTTTTTTTTTTTTCTGTACTTGAGGCCTTTTTTTTTTTCTATACTTGAAGGATTTTTTTTTCCTGTACTTTTTTCTGTACTTGAGGGTTGAACCCATGGCCTTCCACATAATTTTCAAGTGCTCCAGCACTAAGTTGCACCCCCAGCCCCTTTTATATTTTTTATTTTGAGACAGGGCTGGGATTTAGCTCAGCCGGTAGAGTGTTGCTCTGTACTCTCTGAGGCCCTGGATTTGATCCTTAGCACTGAAAAAATGGGAAAAGGACATAGCAATCCACTCTCAAAACAATCCTGAAAACAATCAGCCATTGAAACTCCTATGAGGGTCACTATGGTCAGATACAATTGAAAGGCACCTAACAACAACAACAATCTTGAGACAGGGTCTTACTAAGTTATACAAACTGCCTCTGGCCTTGAATTTGTGATCCTCCTGCCTTCACCTCCCAAGTCTCTGGGATTATAGCAGTGTGCCACTGTGCCCAGCAATATTCCCCCTATTTTGGTGATAATTATTATCTGTCTGTTTTCCTATAGTTTGTAGCATATTCTTACACATGCAAAAATGATTTGATGCATAAATTTTATTCAGATAAAAGTTGTTCATCATTATAATCCATGGAAAACTAGTAACCTGCTCTTTATCCTTCCAGTAACTCAATCCACATGGAGTTATGTCCTAAATGATAGAGATGCTCTGCCAGTATTCATATTATTAAGAAAAGACAGTAAAAAAAAATGTAAAATGTAAAAAACTAGGAGAAACCCAAATATCCTTCAAGAAGTAAATGGATAAACAATCTGAGTACAATCATGCAATAGAATTCTACTCAGCAACTGAAACACACAACCACTTGGTATGGATGAGTGTTGTACTACATGCAAAAGCCAGTTGCAAGAGTTTTCACAGTTATTATTCTATTCATATAACAATTTTGAGATGGTGTGTTTTGAGTGATAGAGATTAGCATTTGCCATGCATTAGCACTGTAGGTAGCACATGACTGAATGGGGCATCAGGAGAATGGTCCCTGGATGACTAAGGAGCTCCACATCTTGACTAGCGTGGTGGCTGTATGTTATGCTTTGGATTTTAAATGCCCTTGAAAAGCTCACATGTTGAAGGCTTGTTTCCCAATGCACCAGTGTTCAGAGTTGGGGCTTTGAGAGATGATTGGATCATAAGGGCTCTGGCTTCATCAATGGATTGATCCAGTGATTGGTTCATAGTTTAATGGGCTATTGGGAACTGTAGGAGATGGGGCCTGGTTGAGGAATAGGTCACTGATCGAATGCCCTTGAAAGTATTTTGGGCTGGGCGGTGGCACGCGCCTGTAATCGCAGCAACTCAGGAGGCAGTATCATGAGTTCAAGGCTGTGTAATTTAGTGAGACTTTGTCTCAAGAGTGAAAAAAGAAAAAAAAAACAGGATTGAGGTGAAGTTCAGTGGTAGGGTGCCTGCAAAGTAGTCCCCCAATACTGGGGAAAAAATAAAATAAAAAGAAAGAAACTGCATTTTGTCCCTGGCCCCTTCTCTCTCTCTGCTTCTGGGCCACCTGCCTTCACCATGATGTCCTCTTTCATCACAAGCCCTAAAGCAACCATGTCAAGGTTGCTCAAACTGTGAAAACCATGAACCAAAACGAGTCTTCCTCCTTTTCAGTTCATTTTCTCAGGCATGTTGTCATAGGAGTGGAAAGTTAACTATCAATAAACAAATTTATACATGGAACAAAATTTCATAGAACTACTACACCAAAAGTACAACTAGGGATATATGAATAAAACGTGTATTTCAGTTAATAGTATTACTTTACCAATGTCAGTTTCTCAGTTTTGATGACTACTAGGGTTATGTTAGGCATTTTCAGTGAGGGATGCTTGTTGAAGGGTACATGGGAACTCTCTATAGCATTATTGTAACTCCTATGTGGGTGTAAAATTATTTTACAATTAAAAAAAGAAGTTTTTAAAAAGGACACAACTCTGCTGGATATGGTGGCACATGCCTTATAATTCCAGCACTCTGGAGACTGAGGCAGGAAGATTGCAAGCTTGAGGCCATCCTGGGCTACATAGCAAGACTCTATCTCAAAACACACACTCTCTCTCTCTCTCTCTCTCTCTCTCTCTCTCTCTCTCTCTCTTTCTCTCCCCCCACTCACCCTTTCCTTGAGGTATTTCAGTACTAGGACCCTGAATGGTACTTTTCCCAGGCTATTTTAATACCAGGACCATAAATTTATAGAAACTTTACCAGTGTAAGTTACAAAGCAGGAAGAATATTTGTGTACTGTTACAAATTTTTCTTTTTCTTTTCTTTTTTTCTTTCTTTTTTTCTTTTTTTTTTTTTTAGTACTGGGGCTGAACCCAGGGTCTCGCATACTTTGCAAGTACTCCACCACTGAGCTGTACCCCCAACCTCTTTTTTATATCTTGAGACAGGGTCTCACTGAGTTTCACATGCTTCCTCTAGCCTCAAACTCATGATTTTCCTGCCTCGGTCTCAGTCTTCTGAGTTGCTGGGATTGCAGGAGTGCATCACCGTCACTGCATCTGGCACAAATTTTTCTGAATTCAGGGTTTCACTAGACATTTAACCATACATAACTTTATCATATAGAGATTTGTTCTAGCTAACAAATCCTTTTTGCTGTACCTTTATAACTCAAAACACAGAAAGGTATCATGACAAAGAGGTGGGAAATGCCCCCTTGGAATTCTGAGAACTTTACCTAGACAACCCCCAACCTACCAGCCAGCCTCAAGAGCTGCTCTCTGTTCACAAGATGACTTCACATGTTCTACTTTATTGTATCCTTAAAACTCTAGAATACAGTCTGCCCTCCTCTCCTTTTCACAGATGTCCACCTCTATTCTTTGGGGACCCTTCTTCCTACACCTCCTAAACATGTCTGAATTAAGTCATAATCTTGGAGCTCTGCTGCCCGGGAAATAAACACACCAAAGCATTTTCCCCAAGGGCTTCTGCTTCCATTAAAGAGATGTTATAACAATACCAAGTACTTTAAGTTGTTTTCAGTGAGATTGTCCTCTATTTTCTCGGTTCCCTTTCTAACTACCCACTAAATGTTGACACCTCTGAACTTTTTCTTAGTTGTAATCCCCTGTTCTCAGCGTTCTAAGTCTCAGAAGAAGGCGGTTGTAAATTAGCTCACCACTGGTGTTCTTAGTAATTCCATATGTGGAGACCTCCCTCTCTGTGCATCCCTACTTTGAGGGGCACACATCTTCAACATTAGAGAGTCCCTCTGTACTTGGATGTACTGGGCTTGCACCTTGGCAAGGGCAAAGCCCAAACAGGCATAGCCAAGACATCAGGGAGTGAAGAAAGATTTATACCTGCACCAGGTAGGGAGAACACAGGGGTTATTCTCAAAGCAATGCAGTCCTCCAATAAAGGAAGCATGGGAAGTTTACTCAGAGAACTTAGGCATATTCATACAGCAAAGCACTTTAGGGGTGGGCAAAATCCTGATCATGCTTCCCTTAAGCAGTACCTTCCTGAATATCCTCAGTTTAAAGTCATAATTTCAGTAGGAAAGACAACAGTAGACAGGCATGCCTCTGGGCATGCTCAGCTTGTATCCTAAGTTGCTGAAATTAAAGGAAAGGACACTTCGAAGGTGCATTAGTATAGGAATTTGCCCCTAAAGGTGCTGCCTCACCTTTTTTCTTTTTTCTTTTCTCTTCTTTTTTTTTTTTCCAGGACTGGGGAGTTGAACCCGAGACTTCATGCATCCTATTTGCAAGCTGTACCCACAGCCCATTTTTTACTTTATATTTTGAGACAGGGTCTCACTAATTTATGCAGGCTGCCTCTGGCCTTGAACTTGCAAATTCTCTTGCCTCTGCCTCCTGAGTTGCTGGGATTAAAGGTGTGTACTACCATGCCTGGCCTCAACATTTTTTTTATTCTCCGATTTTTCCCACATATTCATAAAGTTACACAATCTACATTAAGATTATCCTCTCCCCCTTTATCCTTTTACATTATTTCCCCTCCCCTTCCCACCTTCCACAACCTTCACTTCTCCCTGCTAATCCCCTCCCCCTTCTTTTTACTTATATTTTCTCTTCTTAGCTAAGTCTGATTGTTCATGTTTATATATCTACATATGTATATGTATATTTTTATTCTTTTAATTAAGATTTAGTGCCCACATATGAGGGAGAATATATGGTATTTCTCTTTTTTAACCTGTGTTCATTCACTTATGATATTCTCCAGTCCCATCCATTTGGCTCCAAATGACATTATTTCACACTTTTTCATTGCTGAGTAATATTCCATTGTGTAGATGTACCACATTTTTTTATCCATTCTTCTGCTGATGGACATCTTGGTTGGTTCCACATCCTTGCAATTGTGAAGAGGGCTACATTGAATATGGAGATGCAGGTGTCCCTGTGGTATGATGACTCGTCTCCCTTTGGGTATATTCCCAGGAGTGGTATAGGTGAGATGTATTGCAGTTCTATTTTTAGTTTTCTGAGATATCTCCATATTGATTTCTAAGGTGCTGGAACCAATTTATAGTCCCACCAACAGTGTAAAGGGTTCTTTTTACTCCCTATCCTCAACAGCATTTGTTACTATTTGTTTTGTTGATCTTGGCGTGAGTGAAATGGAATGAGTGAGTGAGTGGAGTGAGTGAGATGGAATCTCAGTGCTGTTTTGATTTTCATTTCCCTAATAGCTAGGGATGTTGAGCATTTTTTCATGTGTTTCATAGCCTTACGAACTTCATTTGAGAATTGTCTGTTCATTTCCTTTTCTCACCTGTGTATTGGGCTAATACTGCTTATCCCTCAAATAGTTACCTTTGGCACATTTACTGCCTTCTACTTTCCACCTCCTTAGCTCCTGCTCTTGACTCTTTGTATAACTCCACCATCTTATTTTTCAAAACCCAATAAAAAATCACATCTCAGTTTAGACAGTTGTGGTGCTTATAGTTGACAACCAAGAAAAATGAACAAGCTATGGGAGAGGAATAGAAGCCATTCCCTCTTGAAAACTGTACTCTCACCAAGCTTTCTACAATACAGATGAGAAGGCTTCATGGTTCATAGAACAAGTAATGAGCTTTAGCTAGAGCTGTCTGATAATGGGATAGGGTTGCTTACAAGGAACTGCAATAAGGGCAAAGACAATAAAAGAAATCCCCCAAAAGAAATAACTAGCAATTTAACACCCACATGAATTACTGAAATATTTTTAGGTGAAATGATACGATTTCTGAGGTCACATTAAGACATTTATGCAAAAAAATAAATATTACAAGTGGGGAGAAGATATGAAGTTGACAAAATGTTGAGAAATTGTTAAAGCAAGGTGAAGAGTGTGTGTTCTTTCCAGGCTTTGTTGCTGTTATTTGAAATTTTTAGAAAATGAAGTTTAAAAATCTCACACAAGTGTACCTGCGCCCTTTCAGTCCAACCAGGAGCAAGCCCATGGTTAGACCTTGAACTTGGAGTGACAGAAAGTGGCTGATGTCCACAGCAAGTATAACAGAATCCAAAGATAACTGGGCTCCAGAATATGTCATAAATTTTGAGTTATTCTATGTTAGTGTCTTTTTCTTTACTGCGATATTATTTGTGTTCACAAAAAGAGAAAATTCTGCTGACAAACTCAAGTCTGCTGTCACTCAAGACCAATTAGGGACATCAAGGCTGTAAATAACAAACTGCTCTTAGGTTTCCCAAAATGCAGTATCTAGAGGAGTAAGGCTGATCCCCCAAAACGTAACATGAAGTTCTATGGTGAAGATGTTTTGGATCAGATTTTTCAAAGTGTAAACTGCTCCCTAAGATCTGAGCCCTGTGAGAGGGTCAATTGCCTCTTCTTGTTCATTTGAACAGTGTTCCACAAGTCACAAAGGCAGTGGGCTCACGCTGCAGTGGGCTTCATAGACGATGGCCCCATCACCTTTTACAGAGCATAAGGAGCAAACTAATTCAGCTGGTCACCATAACAACTCAAGATAAGGGGGACAGTTTTCTATTCACCTTAGGAACTTAATAAACAAAATTATTCTAAACTGTCATGCAACTGCAGGTCTGCTTCACCCTACACAACACACTAGTTCTTTCAAGACTCTAACTAAACTGAATTATCATCTTCGGAATGGGAGAAGCTAGCTGTCTAACATGGCTACGAAAGTGAACTATTTTGTAAGGTGTGTATTGTCAGGTGAAGAAATCCCCACCACTGTATTAAAGTGAAAACATCAGAGGAAGTAAAAAAGTAACTCTCTCCTCACTTCTGCTGCTTTGAGTCTGATGTAAAGGCATATTTGTTCTATGGAAATGTATTATTCTAGGAAATGACACTCACCCCTGCCATATCTTACATATGATAGAGATCTACACTTACCTTCCTTATTTGGTAATGGTGGTGGCTTTGTTATTATCACATAAAAATTGAGAAAGTTGGCCCAAGTCAAATATAGAAAATATATCTTAAAAATACAATAATTTGTATTGAAGTCCATTTCATTTACTTATGAGCATTACTCAAGCCTTTCTTGAATTGTAAGTATTCTTTTGTACATTGCCATTACCATCATGAAATTATATGAACAGGATGACTTATGATATACACGAATTGGGAGAACATTCAATGTTGCATGCTAAACCAAGAATATAAGTGAACATAGCTGCCACACTGGGACACTAAAAAAATTAAATAAGGCAATTCTCCCTCTCTCAGGAGAAGCCCACATCTATGTCTTAAATGTCAACTTTTACTCTTTCCTTAAGTTTCTCTTTTTCTGTCTGAATGCCTGTGCTTAAGTCTAAAGCATGTATTGTCTCTTATCCTTGTGAATAAGCTAACTTTGTTTCACTCTGAATCAACAAATAAATACATAATGCTCCAACAAAAAAGAAAGAAAGAAAAAGAAAATCTGAATTTCCCATGGTTACAAGACCAGAGAACTCTGGTTTCCTCAGAGTGACTTCACAAAGACTACATGTTGTGCCACACAGTGTAACAAATTAATTGATAAGTAGAGTATCTGCAGTTTTTTCTAGTAAATGAAATGAACTGTCATTGCGGTACAGTTCTCATTCTGAGCTTTCTATAAACTAAGCCAAGACACAAAGCTTGCTAATATTAAAGGCCACTGAGAATTTCTATTATCTTCATTTTAAGAGGAAGTCCAACTTCTAGCAAGCTCTTGAAAAAAAAGAATGACCTGCTGCTTTCTTCCTGTAAGTACACAAATCCAGTAAGTATTTGAAAGCATTTATGAAATCGTTTACTTTGATCCATGAAAATAAGAAATAGAACTTCCCAGAAGCCTAGAAATGCTCCTCGGGATATCAGATGCCTCATCCAAAAGGAGGTAAACACACAGAAGATGTCATGTTCCACTCCAAGGTGCAGGATGATGCCAAGTGGGAGTCTGCTGACCAGTAATCCTCTCTTCAAATAAGAATAAGTAAATAATTATCCAATTAACAGGAAAAACTCAACTACATACAGTCTAGAGGATTGTTTGAGACAAATATATATAAATATATGTACATTAAAATTAAATATAAAAGTATTATATTCTTTTTTTCTGAATTAAAATTTTTTAAATTTTTTATTGGAAATTTTTAATGTACACCTTAATGTGATTCATTCTGACATGCTTTTCATTGTGACATTTCCATATATGCATTTTGATGTACATTATTCATATAGGTTCCCCCTTACCCTCCCCTAGGCTTCCTCCCTCCCCCCACCCCATCTAAGTCTTCTCTATCTTTCACTTGGTAATATTTTTCTATATGTTCTTGGGTTCCAATTCTGTTTAAGATAGAAACTTTTCCTGTAGTGGTCCTTGTTTTTATCTTATTAGAACAACTGCATGCATTTTCTAGACCATTTATATTGACACCATTCTTATCTTTTCTCCCCCCCCCTTTTATTTTGATCTGACCTTTGAATAGGATTTTTCCTTCTTATAATTTTGATTCAGCTCCCACATATGGTGTTTCTCTTTCTGATCTTGTGTTTGTTCACTTAAAATAATTTTCTCTAATTCCATCCATTTTGCTGCGAATGACCTTATTTCATTTTTCTTGATTGCTGAGTAATATTCCATTGTGCATATATACCATAGATTTTTATCCATTCTTCTGTTGAAGGGCACTTTGGTTGATTCCATATCCTTGCTCTTGTGAAAAGTGCTGCATTGAACATGGAGATGCAGGTGTCTCTGTGGTATGATGACCCATCTCCCTTTGGGTAAATTCCCAATAGTGTTATAGCTGAGTCATATGGTAGATCTATTTTTAGTTTTTTAAGATACCTCCATATTGATTTTCACAGTGATTGGACCAATTTACAGCTCCACCAACAACGTAAGAGTTTTCCTTTTTCCCCGCAACCTCGCCAGCATTTGTTGTTATTTGTTTTATTGATCTTGGCCATTCTTACTGGTGTTGTGATCTAACAATGAGTTAGACTATTTCAATTAGAAATACCCTGAAAATCTAAGATGTACCATTATCCTTCTTTGACTTGGTCTAGCAAAGTTTTTTATCTGTTTTTCATGAATGTGACTCTCCTGGGATTTCTTAGGAGTTGCACTAAAGGGCTTTCTGTTCTTCCCCTAAAGAGGGGGTTGAGTAGGGTCCAGCTTCCTATGGAAACTTTGGCTCCTGAACATCATATAATCCCATCCTGAAACACATATACTTCTTTCTTTCTAAAGCAGTTATCACTCCTTTTTCACTCCAGTCTTTCTGAACACCGTCTAGCAATAGGAGGGTGAAAGAACTTATATATGGTACCTCAGGATACAACTTTGACTAGGTAGGTAGAATTGTCACCTACCTCCTTCCCTCCCATCTAAATGCTAACTTATCTTTCAAAGTAGAATTAAATGTTTCAGAGTCTCCATAAAAGCTTACTTACTATGTGTAAGAGATACTTTGTGAGTGTGTGGTGTGAGTGTGTGTATGGGGTATGCATGGGGGTGTATGTATGTGTGTCTGTCTTGGTGGAAGTAATGTACATTTACCTCTTGCCCATTATTGAATGAAGAATGTATATTATGTTCTGATGATAGGTGTGTTCTGCAGGGGAACTTACATTTTCCTCTTTGTCAAATAACTTACTGTGGTAAAGCAACAGTGATAAAGGAAGAACAGCAAGGACTTGGGAAAACAAATAGTCTAACATTAATTAATTAAGATTTATAAATCAAAATGTATTGACAAAGGATTTCTTTTATCTATCAACTCATCTGATCATCCCTATAGCTACTTTTCCCCAATTTTAAAATGAAGAAATTGGCTCAAAGAGAATATAAGCCCAATAATGAAGGGATTGAAAGAATCAGGAGTAAAATCCCAGCCTTAAATACTGCTTCTCATTTATGATGTAGAAAGGTATTTTTTCTCTATTCAAAACATTATCTTAAAATTTAAGGTGCACTCCTTCTGACAAAGCATATAAGGAACAGAGAAAGATACAATGCCCAACATATGGAGGTAACTTGAGAGAAGAGTTCTAAGTTCAAACACTACACAGGAGGTAGAAAAAGTGCTGGAAAAAATTCAACATTCACCATAAAAACTCTCTGAAAAAATGGAATTAGACTTACTAAAGAGCAACTGTTAAAATCTCCCAGCTGACATTATTCCTAATGATGAAAGACTGAGTGTTTTGCCTTAAGGTTAGAAGAAAAGAAAACATGTCTCTTCTCACCACCTATATTCAATATTGTTCTGGAAGTTCTGTTGGAAGTTCTAACCAGTGCAAAAAGGCAAGAGAAGAAAATTAAAGGCACAACAACTAGAAAGGAAGAAATAATACTATCCCTATTTTCAGATGACAGTTTTGTCTATTTAGAAAATCCTGAAGAATCTACAAAAAATAAAAATATAAGTAAATGTATAGAACTATGAAGTTCAGCAAGTTTGCAAAAATAAACTGAATTTCTGCATACCATCAGTGAATATGTAAACACCAAAGGTAAAATCATAACACCATTTGATAATTGCTCAAAAAATAAAATACTTAGGTATAAATCTAACAAAATGGATATAGGATTGCAAGTTGAAAATTGTAAAACTCTGATAAAAGAAATCAAAGAGCATCTAAATAAATGAAGAAACATATTTTATTCATGGATTAGTAAAGGTATCAATTCTCCCAAAATTAACATACAGGTTTAACATAATTCCTATAAAAGTCCTGAAAAAATACTTTGTATACATAGACAAATTATTCTGATATACATATGGAAAGGAATTAGAATAGCTAAATATTTTTTGAAAAATGATCAAAGTAGGATGGAGCACTCTACTCAATTTCATCACATGCCATACCTTACAAGGAAGTCTGTGTTATTAGAAAGACAGACAAATAGACCAATCAAACTGAACAGAGAACTCAAAAATAGATCTACACAAATATTCCCAAATGATTTCTGGACCAATGAAACACAGATAAACTTCTCAATAAATGATGATAGGGCAACTAGATCTGCTCTGCCATCATTTATTATCAAAAGATGAGAACTTTGACATAAGCCTCACACTTTAAGCAAATATTACCTCAAAATTGATCATGTACTAGAATATAAAACATGCACTATAAAACTGTTAATAAAAAAAAATGGTGTGGGGAGTCTCTGGGACGTAGGCTAGGCAAGAGTTCTTAGACTTAAACCAGAAATCATGATCCATAATAGAAAGACTTCAAAATCAAAAACTTTTGCTAAACAAAAGATACTATTAAGAGAACAAAAAGAAGCTACAACCTGGGGAGAAATACATATCTCATAAACCACATTATCTGACAAAGAACTGGTATTTAGAGTACATAAAGAACTCTCAAAACTCTGTAGTAAAAAAAAATAAAAAGAAAAAAATCTAATTCAAAAATGAGCAAAAGACATGCACAGACATTTCACCAAAGGGAATACACAGATGGCAAATAAGCACATGAAATGATGTCCAACATGTTTGGCTATTAAGGAAATGCAAATTAAAGCCACAATGAGATATCACTACATACCTATGTGAAGGGCTAAAATAAAAAAAAAAAAACTGACAACACTAAATGCTAGTGAGGTTGCAGAGAAACTGGATCAATCACACATTACTGGTGGGAATGTAAAATGGTACAGCCACTCTGGAAAATAGTTTGGCAGTTCCTTAAAAAAACTAAACACTCAACTACCATATGACCCAGTAATTGTACTCCTGGGCATTTATCCCAGAGAAATGAAAAACTTATGTTCACACAAAAACTTATTCATCAATGTTTATAGCAGCTTTATTTGTAATAGCCATAAACTGGAAACAGCCCAGATGCAATTCAATGGGGAAAGAAACATCTTTCTGACAAATGTGCTAGAATAAGTGGATATCTGTATGGAAAAAAATTAATCTTGAACCATACCTCATAATGACCATGAAAATTAACTCAAGATGGATTGTAAGCCTAAATGTATAAGTTAAAACTCTAAAGATTCTAGACAGAAAAAAATGCTATTATGTCATGAACTGCAGATAGGCAAAAATACTTAGGCAGAAGGCAAAAAAGCACTAACAACAAGAGAAAAGCTTGGTAAAATGGAGTTTGTCAATATTTTTTAAATCTGCTCTTAAAAAGACAACCTTTAAGAAACTGAAAAGACCCATAATAGGAGGAAATATTCACATTACATATATTGGACACCTATGCATAATATGTAAGAAATTTCTATGAGAGGGTGGGTGTGGTGCCACACACCTGTAATTCCAGCATTCAGGAGGCTGAGGTAGGAAAAGGATCACAAGTTCTGAGCTACATACGAAGATGCTGTCTCAAAAAAAGAGGAGAAGGAGGATGAAAAAGGTCAATAAGACCTTTTGGTCTGTAAGGTCAATAAGAAGACAAATTAATTTTTAAAAATTGTTGAAATACTTAGACACTTTTTGAACAGCCAATAAGCACAAGAAAAGATGCTTGATGTCATTATTCATCAGAGAAATGCCATTTAAAACCACATATTACTACTACATACATTTCATAATATTAAAAAGACTAATAACATTAAATCATTGGCTAGGATATAGAACAGCTGGAATTCTCATTCAGTGGGAAGGAGTAGTGTGAAATGGTACAACCAGTTTGGAAAACTGGCCCTTTCTCATAAAGTTAAACACGCACCTGGTTTATGATCTAGCAATTCCACTCCTAAGTCCTTACCCAAGAGAAATTAAAACATAAGTTGACACAAAAATTATATATGAATGTTTGTGGCACCCTCAAATATTTCAAAACTGGAAATAACTCATACCCACAGGGCGACACGCCCATGCAATGGAATAAAGACAAATGAACTACTCATACTTGCAACAACTTAGACGGAGCTCAAATGCATCATGTTCAGCTAAAGAATCAAGGAAAAACACTGCCTACTATATGATTGCGTTTATAAAAAGTATAAGAAAAAGCAACACTAAGCTATGGTTACAGGAATCAGCTGTTGCCTCTGTGAATGAGGGAGGAAGAAGAGTGTGAGGGGCCTAAGGAACTTGAGGAAGGATGGGAAGGGGCCCAAGGAACTTTCTGGAGTGAACTAATTCCTTTATATCTTAATGGAGATGGTGTTCACAAAGATATACATCTATCTGAACTGAAAAATTTACTGAACTGAATACTTTAACTGTATATTTTATTGTATATATATTATAGCAAGGGGATAGAGGTATAGCTCAGTAGTAGAATTTGTGCTTTGCATGTGCAAAGCCCTTGGTACAATCCCCAGCCCCTCTCCCCAAAATCATACCTCAATAAAAAAAAATGTTACGCTATCATGGGTTGATAACAATTGACTATCTTTTTTCTCTCCTTCATGTCTCCTTCATTTCCCCATTACCGGGTTCTGCTATACAGGGTACAAGACACAAACTGAGGACATGATGAGTTAAAATAAGATTTCTCCAAACCCTCTCTTCCTGCAGAATTCAGAATTTAATTTCTTCAATCTTGTTGTAGCATTTGTCTTGGCTGCCCATAATAAAATCAAGGAAATTGTGTATACTTATTCACTTTTCTAAAATTATCCCTAGCACAAATGGCCATTTTATTTTAGAATGTAGCACAGCGGAGTATAAAACAAATGTCCTGATTTAGTGGAGTTGTTTTGTAGCCAATGTGACAAATTGTAAATTATCTGAAACAATAAAACTAGGATGAAGATTTGAGAGAATCAAGAATAACTCCGAACAGAATGATGGAAACAAATTTCAACCCCCTGCTACACCAGGCTTAAAACAGAGCTGGCGCAGGGCAGAACAATACATATCTGTAAAGCCAGCCCTGGGGAGGCAGAGGCAGAGGGATTGTGAATTTGAGATCAGCCTAGGCCACACAGCAAGATCCTGTCTCAAAAAACAAAAACAAACCAAACCAGGGAGGGCAACCAGGGGCTTAAGCAAGAAACATTTTTTTTTACTTTCTCCTTCTCCCATTTCTCCTCCTCCTCTTCTTTTCTCTCCTCTCCTCCTCCTCTTCCTCCTCTTCTTGTCTCCTACTCTTTACTCATCTTTTGGTAAAGAGCAGTAAAAGAGGCAGAAAGTATGTGAGACAGGGAAGAAAAAGTTCCAGTCCTGAGATAGCTTTAAAATATTGTTGTTGTTGTTGTTAGGTGCCGTCAAGTCGTGTCCGAGTCATAGTAATCCTCATAGGGTTTTCAATGGCAGATTGTTTTCCGGATTGCCTTGGGAATGGGTTGCCACATCCTTCTCCCATGTTTGCAGTGCTGGGAATCAAACTCGGGATCTCAGAGACTGCAGGCAGCGCTCTACCAACTGAGTTGAATCCCAGCCCTTTAAAAATATTAGCAAGTCTAAAACATCTCAAACACCTCAGAACATGTCCCAGAGACATGGATTTATGCACTCCTTTTCTTATCAAAAAATTGCCGCAAAAACCAAACAATGCCTTGTAGCTGAATATGCAAGAAGATGGCAATATGGATGATCATCACACTTAGAGCACACCTGGTCCCCTTGTCTTCAATGGTTCAACAAATAAATGCATTGCTGTTACCCTGGCCTGACCAACAGAAGCCTCAATGTGTGCTTTAAAGAAGTTGATTATTAGGATGAAAAAAATAGAAAGAAATGTATAAGCAAAGCCAAAAGAAAAAAGAAAAAAAGAAAAAGAAAAAGAAAGAAAGGCAGCTAAGCTGGCAGGCACAATAAATCTATTAAGCATCACAGTTCTTCCTTCAGAAACTTAAATAAATTGTTGTTGTTAGGTGCTGTTGAGTCAGGTCCAACTCATGGTGACCCTACATACAACAGAATAAAACACTCCCCGACACTGTGCCATGCCCAGCACTAAATCAGGGCTTCTCTGATATTCACAGGGTTTTCTGTGGCTGATTGTTTTTAGGAAGTAGGCTGTCAGGTCCTTCTCCCAAGCCTACAGCACCTGGGTCTCCAAGGTGGTCTCCCACCCAAGTACTAACCAGGCCTGGCCCTGCTTAGCTTCCAAGATCTGATGAGATCAGATGCCACGCTGGTACAGCTGCAAGCCTTAAATATATGAGCAAAAGTCAAAGAGGTAACAGATTTCACTCTCTGAAGTGGTAATACTTTTGATTAATCTCCTTGGCTGTTTGCTTCTAATAGACACAAAGGGGAAATAAAACAGACCACAAAGTTAATCCTGAGGGGATCCGATGAAAGGAGGCTATAAGGGCAATAGGCATTGATATTCTATCATCTAAGTTTGGAAATCAACAGGCACCCCCAGCACCTCAGAGGGTTATTGTTGTTCTTAGGTACTGTCGTGTCAGTATCTGACTCATAGCAACCCTGTGTACAACAGGCGAAACACTATTGTCAGTGCTTCTCTGCTGTTCATAGGGTTTTCAATGGCAGATTGGTTTTTGGGAGTGGGTTGCTGGGTCCATCTCCCAAGCCTACAGCACCTGGTGTTCCCAGGCAGTCTCCCATCCAAGGACTAACCAGGCCCGACCCTGCTTAGCTTCCAAGATCTGATGGGATCGGAGGCCACAGGGCTAACTTACATATTTTGGGCATGTAGTCAGAAGAGATCAATCCCTAGAGAAAGACATCATGTTTGGGAGAGTGGCAGGTCAACACAAAAGAGGAAAACCCTCCACCAGATGGATTGACACAGTGTCTGCAACAATGGGCATAAACATAAATAAGATTGTGTGCCTGGCACAGAATCGGGAAGTGTTTCGATCTGCTGTACATAGAGTCGCTATGAGTCAGACTCGATTCCATGGCACCTAACAGCAGCAACAAGTTTGGAAGGAAGAATGTGTCAGTGAGGAAGTTCACCACTGCTCCCCACATGTAGCTCTAAACTGCCCAGATGGTCAGCCAGTGTCCATCACTAATGTTTCACAGCCCTCCTGAGTCGAAGGTCAGCTTGGGAGAGATCGTTGTACCTAGGAGGTTGACTTCAATGACTTCTCTCCTCTTCAACACTCTCCTTCATCATTAACAGGACTGCTTCCCACCCATTGCCTGGGGAGAACCTTATAATCAGTTTCACAAAGATGAGTAAATAACTGATAGGGTATTAAGTGCATTTCATCAAAGATACATGTGTTTTTGAGGTATAATCAATATGTTTGTAATAAATAAATTATATAAAAGACCATTGTTCTTCCTATAAAACATGGGACATGCAGCAAGACCTTAGATTCCTCCTCTCACTACCATAAACCTGAGGGGGCAGGGGAGGAAGATACCTGCAGATGCCTGCAAGGGTCTTGCAGATCATGCTATATAAACAATGTTTTATATGGATTTAGATTCTAGTTATTCTAAGTACTATTTACAAATAAGATGGTAAAACAAATAATTTAAGTTTTTCCCTGGAGCTGGTATTGTCCTAGAAGGTCCTGCTCACACCCTTGGTCTTACTAACCATAAAACAGCCTTGATCCTATTGGAAAATGCTTTCTCACCACCAAATAAGCAAATGAGATTATTCCTTTGGAACCAAGCTTCAAGAATTAAGGGAATCTTTGTAGTTCACTCCTCACAATCTAGTAGTAGTGTTGGTGGTGGACTAGGATTTCAGGATAGAAATTCTCTCTAAGAATAGCAGATACCCCTGGGAACAAGTGGATTCTTAGTGCTGCAATGCAGTGAAGCCCCAGGCATCAGATATAGTATTTGACCAACTCACCAGATGCATAGGGGTTTAGCTCGGTTGGTAGAGTGCTTGCTCCATGCACTCTGAGACGCTGGGTTTGATCCTCAGCACCACAAAAATGAGAGAAAGAGGTAGCTGCCCACTCTGTAAATAATCAGCCATTGAAAACCCTATGGATAGCAGAGAAGCACTGTCAGATATAGTGCCTCTTTTGTTCTATTGTACATAGGTTTGCTATGAGTCAGACCCAACCCAATGACAACTAACAATAACAACAGGAAACAGAACAAGGATTCATTAACCTCCAGGGGAAGTTTTTTTTAAAGGCACTTTCAGAAAATAATGAGATTCAAGAAACACATCAATTTGTTCTAAAAGTATAAAATGTTAATGAAATTTGAATATTTTCTAGTCATTTATACAAAGAGCACCTGAAATTACAAATGAGTAAATAATGGAATGGATATAGCACAGTACAGCAAAGAGAATATGGACTGGAATTCATGCTCACATATCAACCAGCAATGTGACCGTAAGCAACGAGCCTTGGGGTCAATTTCTCAACTATAAAATACCTTCTTGTAGGGTTATGTAAAAGTGACTAGCAAGAAGTTATACACTGAGGTCAAGACTGGGATCCTGGATATAGACATCTTTATAAAAAGAAGGGTTACAGCTAGATGCAAGAAAGAAAACTTATGGTACAGATACAGCCACACAGGTCAGTATTCCCTGCTGAGACTCTGGAGGAAATGAGCTAACAACCCATCATTAGTAGGCAAAATGCCCAGAGCTGTCTAGGCTTGTCCAAGGCAGGAACTGGGGAAGTAGTTACAGTTAGTGAGGAAAATGAGGCAGCATATGACTGTAGACTTACAAAACTAGCAGGGCTCAATTCACAAAAAGAACTGATGCTGTCTCTAGTAAGTTGTTGTTAGGTGCCATTGACTCATAGAAACCCTATGCACAACAGGTGAAACAGTACTGTTAGTGCTTCTCTACTATTCATAGGGCTTTCAATGGCTGGCTGTTTTTTGGGAGTGGGTTGCCAGGTCTGTCTCCAAAGCCTACAGCACCTGGTATTCCAGGTGGTCTCCCATCCAAGTACTAACCAGGCCTGACCCTGCATAGCTTCCACAATCTGATGGGATCGAATACCACAGTAGTATGGCTGCAGGCTCAGTGTTACCCAGGTTGTCCTCCAACTTACAATCCTCCTGCTTCATCTTCCACAACTCGTTGATTACTAGCGTGCACCATCACAACCTGCCCTTTTTTTTTTTTTTTTTTTTTTTTTTTTTTTTGGTGCTGGGGATTGAACCCTGGGCCTTGCACCTGCTAGGGAAGCACTCTACCACTGAGCTACATCTCCAGTCCCTCTAATAAGTAACTTCACCTAGATACTGAATAGGCAAATGAGGGGAAACCAAAGTGGGTCCAGTTCAATTCCTTGCACAATGGCAGATGTTCAATAAAGATAATCGGAATCACTACTAGGAAACACTAAACTAAAACGGCTACCTTTTATAACTATTGTATGCCTTCATTCTTTCACTTGAACCAATAGGAGCAGCTGCACTCGTCCTTTACAATTCTAGTACTTGTATCTAAAGGGACCACTGAGATCCTCTCTATGGAGTGGCTTAAGCCACTTGAAAGGAATGCATTAGAAAATCAGGCTTTCTTCCCAGGGAATAGGAGTGAGAGTATATTCATACATAAAAGCACACCATGGTGATGTCACAAGGTGCCATCCAACCTTAGTACCTTCCAGCACTGGGTGAAAGGTATGCCATCAGTAACAATAGCAGGTTAACATCACTTAAAGAAAATTTAAGCCAGCTCTACTGCATATTTTCAGACTAGGAATGTTGCCATTGCTACTTCTAATAAGGCAGATGGTAATAAAAACATCATAGGTTTAACATTTTTAGATTGTCAGATGCAAAACATACAAATATGCAGAGGGATATGTTTCAGTTCAACAACTCCAATCCTTTACACTACTCATAACTGGTCACCCAGAACTACTCCTCGTACTGATAAGGCAGCCCAAAATAATCGCTAATAGGTGCTGATATTTCCACAGTAATAGCACAATGGAATCTTCAGACAAGGAGGATGCAAGAACAAATGATAAAGAAAAATCCTGATATATAAGGAAAAGTAGAAATACAATCGTTTTTGAGTTTTTCTTTTCCTCTATTTTTGAGATGTAATTATTTGGATATTTGTTCCTATCAATAAGTAAAATAGCAGTGCCCATCCAAATGTGTACTACAGTCTCCACTGATACTTTATTGCATGAGTCAGTTAATTTAATAATAGAATACAAATTATAGCTCCTTAATTGACCTAAGTTTACCTTTTAAAAGAAGTAATTAAGTCTAAAAACTATCTTAGCTTTGCCTCTAGACAGTCTTCCTAGTTTGTGTTTAACTTTCTAAAATTGTGCAATAGGGACCAAAGATTTAATTCCAAAATAGCTGAACGACTGAATAAATGTCAGGGAAGCTAAGTGATGGTGTATTTTCTCACTTGTAGGAAAGATTTTTTATTTTTTTACAGTTACTGATTTTACAATGAGAGAGAACTTTCGTGCTTTTTTTTATTTTTCAGTACTTGAGGGTTGAACCCAAGGCCTCACACATAGTTTGCAAGTGCTCTACTACTGGGCTGCACCTCTAGTCTGCTTTTTTAAAAATATTTTGAACCAGGGTCTAAATTACATAGGTTTCCTCTGGCCTCAAACTCGCAATACTCTTGCCTCTGTCTCCCAAGTCACTGCTATTACAGGTATGTGCCACTGTGCCTGGTTGCTATTTTTGCTTTTGTGTTTTTGTTTTGTTTTGCTGGGTTTTTTGTTTGTTTTTGCAATGCCAGGGACTTAACCCAGGGCACTGGCCATTCTAGGTAAGTTACCAATGAGTTACACCCCAATCCTAATTTTTGCTACTCTTAAACATTCTTTAAATACAATGAATGCCTTGCAACATCCCAAAATAAGATAATTCACAAAGCTTGCAAAAATTATAAATCTTGTTTTGACAGTGGCTTGTTTATAAAAAGAAAATATCCATAACCCGGTAAAAAATTGCTGGGATATTACCAAGCAGTTATTAACTCAGAGTGTAAGGATGTTACAACCGACTGGGATCTTCAAGTCAATTGCAAATCTGATTCTCAGCCTGGAAAATTTCTGAGGATAAGACTAAGAAATCACCATTCCTTTATGACATCCAGAACTGAGCTTTTGTTGCTCTCCTTCAAACAGGATCCTTCTGTAGGGTTTCCATTCTCGGTCTCACCCACTTGCCAAAGCCAACACCTTACACATCCTTCATGCTTCTTTGCCATGCATACCCACATCCAGATCCACTGGCAAATTCCATCAGCTATACCTTCAAAATATATCTCAGAACTGAGCATATTTCTCTTGTCCAGTACAAACAATTCCTCTAGCCTAGATGATAGATGTCTGATATATAGAGATGTGAAATAAATACTAGCTGATGGTCCAACCAGTGAATAGTCTGCTAATAGGTCACACTTCCCAGACCTCCATTCCTGCCTCCTTTCAGTCTGTGTTCAAAGTATTCTGATAAGGTAGCCCAGTGAAAATGTAAAGCAAGGCATATCACCTCTTCACTCAAACATTCTCAATGCATTCTCATTTTATTTGGAATAAAATGTAAAATCTAATCTTTCCCACACAGCTACAGGCACTCTGGCAATTTATTGTGAATTGGATTTCTTAATTATTTACCCTTTTATGGATTATAAAACACATACATTAGAAAATAGAAGAAACCATGAATAATTACTTCATAATCCTACCAACTAATCTATATGTGTTTAATATTTGGGGATTTCTTTCCCTTGTTATATGCATTTTTCTAGAATTGGCTGTAAGTGACTCTACTTTGAACTTGTCCCTCAGTATTTTAACTTGTGCACTTTCTCCATCATTCAAAAGACTTCATAAACAGTTTCTAATGACTACATAATGTTGCATTGTATGTATGTACCATAATCTCCTGATGCTGAGTATCCAGTTTCTAACTTTTACTCTTGAAAAGAAAGCTGCAATTAACATCTTTATTTAAAAATCTTTGTATTTCATATAGATAGATAGATAGATAGATAGATAGATAGATAGATAGACAGACAGACAGACAGACAGACATGAATACATCCTGAGAAGAAATGCAGGCTCAAGGGAAGGTAGATTGCATTTGCAGTGAAATAAGTGAGGACCTGGTCTACTCTCAGGGATTGGACAGGTAGAGGCCCTGAAGGCAGAGAAAAAAGAAATATATACATTTACATATATATATTTATATATACACACACACATATATTTCTTTTCTTTCTATATAATGAAAGTGAAGAAATGGACCGCCAAAAAGTGAGAGAAAAATACGCCAAAGATAAACTTTACCTATTATAAACTCTTGTCCTGGGCTGGTCCAGCATTTTAAAAGGGGCCTTTATTCCATTTTCTTTATGTATTATGTCTTATTTCCAGTATCTAGGTCTTGGCCTAAAAATGTTATTGCTTTAAGTCAGCTATAACATTATAAGTTAAAAAATAAACATTTATGTTTGCTTGTAGATCTACATACATTCCAAATTCAGAACAAAAAACTAAATACTAGCTTAGGGAGGCAGAATGAGAAACAGTTATAAAATAGAGTCCAGAGAGAGTTCAAACATTGGTCCCACCACTTACTGTGTGCCTTGAATTCCACATCTATGAAATGTTGTTAGGTACCATCAAGTTGGGTCCAACTTATAGTGACCCTATGTGCAACAGAAGGAAACATTACCCAGCATTGTGCTATGCACACTATCTTTTTATATTTAAGCCCATTGTTGCAGCCATTGTTTCTTCTCATTTTGAGTCAGGCCATATCAGCAAAAGGAGGTCTCAGGGGCCTTACTCCATTTTTGCCATCAAAGTCAACTATACTTTGAGGAGACAAATCTTCCCCAGTCATTTCTCGAAAGTCTTCTAGCACTATACTTGACAGCGCTTCTCTGCTATTCATAGGGTTTTTAATAGCTAATTGTTTTGAAAGTGGGCCACCAGGTCCTTCTACCTCGTCTGTCTTAGTCTGGAAGTTCAGCTGAAACCTGTCCACCATAGGCGGCCCTGCTGATATCTGAAATACTACTGGCATAGCTTTCAGCATCACAACAACATGCAAGCCCCCACAGCACAACAAGCTGACAGATACATGGGGGAATCTATGAAATGCATAATATTAATTAATTAAGAGGGTTGTTGTGGTAATTGAGTTAATGGTATAAGGTATTTAGAATAGTGTCTGGCACATGCTAAATACTGTATTTGTTATAATTATCATAAATAAGGTTTGGAGTAAATTTTATTTGTTAGTTGAGACCAACCTTGTCTGTATGGATAGAATGTTGATGAAAGAATGGAGTTGGATATTAGGAATGTAATTTAATTCCTCACAGCAGTATTAAAATCTGATAGAAGGGTTATATTTCTTACAAGGTTTTGCAAAGAACAATATAAACATAGTAAAAGTTGACCTTGCAAATAATTGCTGATACACGATCCTAAGTCAATAAATTCAACAAAAGAAGATGGGGTAATCTTTGTCTTGATCACCCCAAGAAGTCATTCAGCCTTCAGACTAAGGAGTTACTGAAGTCAAAGCAGTAAATACATGTCAAACACTGAGAAGCCCAGGATACAGTTCAACCCTACAGTCCCAGAGAGTTTCGAGATTATACATGTATTTGAAACAAGTTAAATTCTTATATTCATCTCAAAACGACTAGGTACTTCAGTGAGACTTCTACTAATCCAGCTTACAGCTTATGAAATGAAAGCCTAAACAAGCCAACTTACATGGCCAAGGTCACCAAGAAAAAAGTGAAGACAAGAAGAAAACTATCCCTGTGACTATAAAGGCATCTCTATCTGGCAGAAATACCTAAACTTCAGGGGGAAAAAACTAATTGGAAGGCTAGAAGAGGAGAGTGTGTGCTTACGCATCACACAGAATAGGCACCCTCAGGAAATATTGGTTGATGAGAAGATGACACTTTTGTTTAAACTAATTAAGTAACTGGAAAAGAATTTCCATTTCCAAATTTGGCCCTCACAGGAAACCATGTGGTCCGTCAGTCATCTGACAAGAGTGGTCTAAATGAATGGAATAGCGACAAATACCTGGCAGTAACTTGTCAGAAATCCCCCAATACTCTTCCGTCACTTCTCTTCTGACATCAGGCTTTCTTGTACCATAAGAGAAAGTACTTGTCATATGTACTTTAGCCTGGAAAATCAATGGTATGGACCTGTCCCTGACTACTTTGCATAAGTTTCAGCATCTGCTACTATGTCTTGCATGTAACAAATGCTGAACAAACTTTTAATGAAGAGTCTCTCTACTGTTGTACTATTTTTTCTAATTTATTAAGTCTACCGCGTTCTTTCATATTTAATTCAGCTAAGAAAAATGGATTGTTCATGTAGTCTCAATAAAAAGCAAATCCTTAGATGCGGTATTGGCCATGTCAGTGTTTCCCTGTGAAGATCTGCACTGATTGGTTCTGGTTGGTGGTCATGCATTTAAAGATTTTCCTGGAGCAGTTTCTGTTCTCCCCAAACCCAAATATATATTCTCCCTTCTCTTTTCCTCCTACACACTTAGCTATTGTGCCAACTAATAAGAGTTGGTTCAGGGGAGGAAAAAAACAGTTCTTGTTGGATTCAACCAAGTTTATACTGATTTGTCCAAGTATAGGAGATATGGAATTTCACACACAGTGGTTATTGTTAAGAGAGACACCACAAAGTATCCTTCCCTGGTCCTAGCCATATGCTGGCTCCCTCTTGTAATCTCCTGGTCCTACATCAGTTGATGGAAATTTGTTAATTCACCTCCAGCTTCTATGTTTCACTGGCTCCTTCTTTTGACTTTATATAATAATAATAATAATAATAATAATAATAATAATACAAACTGTTAAGTACCTATCAGTACTAGGTGTTTAACATTGGCTCTTATATGTGATCTCATTCGTGCTCACAGTAAATCATGAGAGATAAACAGCATCACAGAGTTTGATATTAGACACAAAGAAATAGATATAAAAAAACAGACACTCAATAAGTTTAATTCCTCCAAAGATCCTCAGCTAGTAAACTACAGAGCTAGGATCCTAGATTGAATATGCCTCATGTTCAGAACTGTGTTTCTATCAGTAAAACTGTCTCATATATGTTGAACAAAGTAGTCTGTTCTCCTCTGACCTCGTGCTCAGTACAAGAAATATGGAGAGATTTCTTCTAAGTTCTACTATCACCGAAACCTAAACTTGTCCAATTCAGCACTTTATAGAACTTTGTCATTCCATTTGTAAATCGTACCCCCATAGATGAACTACCATGTTTCACACGTGGCAGCAACTCCTGCCTTTCAGCATGCTAAACAGTGAACTCATCAGCTTGTCTCAAATCAACTGTACTTATGCAAGCTGTTCCCTGTGTTTGAGAGTGAAACTTGGCCATTTTTATTAATCTTTCAAGTCCTGCTCAAACACCAGCTCCTCAGCAGGTTTCAAACATCTCTATCCTAATAGTTGTCACATGAAATTATGATTCTTAACTATTAACTATTTGGAGATAAAGTTTATCATTTTCTCCCTGATTCCTGGAAAACTCTGACAAAAAGTAATTCTATGATAATGTTATTCAAATCATTAGAAATTAATCAAGTTAGCTGTGCCATAAACTGTCACTTCCTTTCCATTTCTATGGTAAAACCTCAAATTTATTTTTCATGGAACAGATTGTTTTAGATTTCCATTTTATTGAAATTTGTAAGATTCCAAAGATGATTTGCTAAGCTATGATGTCATATGGCCAGAAAGCCACCTTGATTTAAAACACTACTCAATGAATAAAAGTAGCTCAGTTCAATATTTTGTCTTATTCTGGTTTATCTATTGTTTTATAAGGAAAAGGAAAAGGAAAATACCAAAATGAATGCTAAAGTCATGTATATAAAAATAGCTGTGCAAAGCTAGGACATAGAACCATGCAAAGTAAGGACTGTCTTACAAAATATTTCAAAACCCACAGACTTGGAAGAGATCCATGTTAGTTAGGGGCCCTGAAACCTTAACCTCAGTGATTTTATTATGTCAATCTGTTTGGACAAAGGAACATGGATAAATCTCCAGCAAATTGAGCTCACAGGGAATAAGCTGAAAGTAAACCTCCCTGCTTTCTGGTTGGGTACAAGGTAGGGCTTCTATTGTGATCCATTATACTAGTAAAGAGAGAGAAACTGAGGAAGCCAAGAGATTAAGTAAAGGTATCCTGGATATTTTAGAGGAAGAAATAAATTTCATAAAATGCTTATGAAAGTGACTAATTCAGTGTTTCACAAAGAAAAAGTATTCAGTTGTTTCTTGTCATTAGGCATAGACATTGGACTACGGTAGACTGAGGATCTCTTCATTAATCCCAGAAGGGGTCATGATAAGCAGAATTTCTGACTGCTCGTTCTTCATATGTAGGGTGGAGCTCTGGGCAGAGGCTCAAAGTACCACCCTACAGCCTTTGATAACACCTGCACAGGTGTATTGTGTTCTAAATTCTTAATTTGTGGCCTTTCTATTCAAACTCAGGTCTGTCAGTTGACTCTGGGGTTAGCTAACAGAAAACAACCAAAGTTCAAAGGAATGTTAGCAAAGTCTTGAAATAGTTTCTAAAACATTATCCAAATCTAATTTGCAAGCTCTTGTGTGGTTGTAAGAATTTAATGCTACGGACACAGCAAATACTCTGCACCATTTCTCAGCTTTAACACAAAGCCTTTTTCAAGAAAAGGCACCAAATTTTACAAAGCTACAATGTTTTCAGAGACACCTGAACTTTGGAAGTAATATGAAGTATAATTTTCAGTGCTTTTGTCAATGGCTTCATTATTCTGGGTGGATGAAAAACTGTAGTTTTAATGGCACAGATACAAAAATGGCTGCTGGAGCTTAAAAGCAAAATTTCCCAGCATGTTCAAGTCTCAGACCTCTTAAATTTCTCCCCCATAAATTATGGCTTATAAGAAAATATACATACTGTCTAATAAATTTTCCTAGATGCACACAGACAAACACACACATAAAAGCAAGCATACCTATACACATAATAATACACAAATTTTTTTTAGAAAAAATACCATTTATAGCTTGTAATGACCACATTAGGTCAATATAGTTTTGGTCAAAGCCAAAGATACTAGGCACTTCATTTTGCTGCAATATAATAATGTTGTTGTTGTTGTTGCTGGTATCATCGAGTCAGTATCTGACTCATAGTGACCCTGTGTACAACAGGCAAAACACTATTGTCAGTGCTTCTCTGCTATTCATAGGGTTTTCAATGGCAGATTGATTTTTGGGAGTGGGTTGCCGGGTCCATCTCCCAAGCCTACAGCACCTGTTCCCAGGCGGTCTCTCCCATCCAAGTACTAACAAGGCTCGACCCTGATTAGCTGCCAAGATCTGACAGGATCAGATGCCACAGGACTATGGCTGCAGTAGATTTCAATATAATAATAGCAGAAACTAACTATTATATAGCTTTTACCATGTGTAGGGCATTGTACAAGTTGAAAGTCTCTAATCTGAGACTTTAAAGTCTGAAATGCTCCAAACTCCAAAACTATTTAAGTGCTCACATGATGCCATGAGTGGAAACTTCCATACCATGAAACTTTGTTTCATTCACAAAATTATTTAAAATATTGTATACAATTACCCTCAGCTATATGTATGAAGGCCTGCAGCCATACCACTGCAGCTTCCCATCCCATAAGATCTTAGAAGCTAAGCAGGGTTGGGCCTGGTTAGTACTTGGATGAGAGACCGCCTGGTAACACCAGGTATTGTAAGCTAGGGAGAAGGACCTGGTGACCCATGCCCCCCCCAAAAAAAAATCAATCTGCCATTGAAAACCCAATGAATAGCAGAGAAGCAATAATGATAGTGTTTTACTGTTGGGTCCCTGTTCGGGCACCAACTATGTTGGACCCCACGTTTGGGCGCCAAATCTATGTGGGGCGCGTGCCTCCCGGTCTGGCCTGGAGGTTCGGACAGGCTGCACCACCGTGCACACAGATACTAAACACAATTCACTCGGGACCCTCGGGTGAGAGGCGCAGACTCCTGCGGCCCTCGGGACCCAGGAGGAGACGGGAGAAAGGAAAAGCCTCAGGCTCTTTTGCCTTCTAGGGGCAAACACCTGTGTTGGTCATCTTGGTGGTCAGGAGGAGACAGCTATTGCTTCCTCCGTGATCAGACGGAGAGCAGGTTCTTTTCCTTGTTGAGGATTGCGACGGGAGAGCATTTTTCTGCATCAAAGGTCCGGGGGAGAGGAGCAGGAGAGTCGTTTCCTCATTGGTGGTCTGGGCAGGAACCAGCGAGAAGGCGCAGAAAGGGATGCCAGAAAGGCCGTGCCAAAAAAGGTCGAGTGGCCACAGCGCAGCTCTTTATGTAGTTCGCCCACGGAATGGCCTGAGCCAATCAGCTTTCAGTCCAATTGTCCAATCAGGAAGGGTTTTGTACAAACGTGCAACCAAGTCACTTTCATTTTTGCTAGATTTCTAACTTACAAACCAGATATTCAAACGCCATTTTCCCAGTTTGGGAGTTTTTGCCAATTTCCTACCAATTTTTCCCTACATTTTACCTGTTAGGGTTACTATGAGTCTGATACTGACTTAAGGGCACCTAACAACAACAACAATATGTATAAGTGTATATAAAACATAAATGAATTTCAGGTTGAGACTTGGGGCCCATGCCCTCCAATATATCACCGATATATCTCATTATGTGTGTTTGTGTGTGTATATATACATATATATGTATGTATACATACATACATACATACATGTATGCAAAAGGAAAAGAGAGGTTTTATGAATACCTAGCCAGTCTGCTACACTTTATCCTTCCAGTTACAAATACCAATTTACTTTTTCCTGCTGTATATAGAGCCCACCCATCAAGGGAGACAATCTAAAGTCCTATCACTGGTTTGAACACAAAGAACAGTATTTCCAGGCAAGTCTTCTCCCTCTATTATGGATGAGGCTTCTTGTGGTTTTACAACCCTTGAATTACAAAGATAAGTTGTTTCCCTCCTACATCTTCCCCCACCCACAACTACTTTAATAAAAAGCATTCATTTGGCAGAGAAGATCGGAAGACACATGGCATTCACTGGTACATGACAAGAATAATACCCTGATAGAGGACAGAAGATGTCTTTTATCATGGTTCCTTTTGGCACTACCTTCTCTACCCTTCTGCACCATGCCAATTGTATGACTACTGTATGATGACACTAAGTTGTAGAGTTAATGAGTTGAATATGTCCCTTATTTGAAATGATTGTGACCAGAAGTGTTTTGGATTTTTGTTTTTTTCACATATATATGTATGTATATATACATGCATATATATATGGGAAAAAAAACAAAAATTCATAAAACCTCTCTTTTCCTTTTGCACGCACTGCTACACAACATTTGCCAGCTCATTACTAGTAAGGAGTTAGGAGTTATCAGTTAGGATGAGCCATGTTATTAAGTTCTGCCAGTGGCAAATAAAGAGAGGTGCAGGCCTTGGTCGTGAAAATCTCCCATGCAAGCAATCCTTCATGTTCTTTCTCCTTCCACCAAGACCTTAGAAGTGACATGTTGAAGACAGAACCACCAGATGCAAGTGTACAGGATACCTGAATTACCACCTGAAGATGAGCTATGGCCTATATGCAATTTCATCCTTGCCCCTTATTTGAGTAAAAAATAAACATTTATCATATAAATAAATAAATAAATAAATAAATAAATAAATAAATAAGACAAGAGGTAGGAAGAGGGTTATCTAGTAGTACTACAGCTCCATGATAGGTGCTACAGTTTGGATTCAGAATGTTCTTAAAAGCCCACATGTTAAAGGCTTGGTCCTGAAATTGGCACTACTATAAGGTGGTAGAAACCTTTAAGAGGTAGAACCTAATGGGAGGACCATTCAGGAAGTACCCTCAGTGGGGACTATGGCACACTGGTCTCTTTCCATTTCTCTTTTCGCTTCCTGGCCACCATGAGGTGAACATGCCTCCCCTGCCACACACCTCCACCATGATGTACAGTGCCACTAGAGGCCCAAAGCAGCAGGGCCAATCTGTCACTGATTGAAACCTCCAAAACTGTAAGCCAAAATAAACTTTTCTTATTTATATGTTGACTATCTCAGGTATTGTGGGAGAAGGATGTGGCAACCCACTCCCAAAGCAATCCCCCCCCCAAAAAATTAGTCATTGAAAACCCTATGAGGGTCACTATGAGTCACACAACTCAATGGCACCTAACAACAACAACAACAACCTCAAGTATTTTGTTATAGTAACAGAAAGCTTACTAACACAACAGAGAAAAGTTCATACTGATTTAGGAAAAGGAGAATCTAACCCAATGTTCATAGATCAAATGACATTTTCCATAGAAGTCAATACAAGAAATTTCCTTTAAACAGTTGTCTATAATTGCTGGTTCCACATCATCCACATTTCCTCTTTTTAATTTTTTCACAATTTTAATATAAGCCATGTAAACAAAATAATATATTAAAATGTATGTTCAATTTAAAGAACAATCATAAGTTCAAATATCTTTCATAAGACTAACAAATGGAGCAATATATTTATAGATAATGAATGTAGCCTCTCCCAATCATATTGACCTCCTTCCTTTCATTAGTAAATATTATTCTAAATCTGTTTTAATCATTTTCCTAACATTTGCTATAGTTTTACCATCTATGACTTCATTTCAAAACAACAGACTGTTTAATTTTACCTTCTCTGAACTTACATAAGTGAAATAATTTGTATGGGGCTTTCTGTTATGTGCTTCCACCCTGATCCCATGGGGATTTGTTGCTGAAGTTCACCCATGTTGGTGAGTATTACTGCACTTATTTTAATAGTCACATAGTTCTTCCATCTATCAATTATTTGTTCAGTCCATCTATCTATCTATCCTACCATTGGTAGATATTTTTGAGAAAATCACTTTTTTGACATTCTAGGAACATTATTATACATGTTTACATGCTGAAATTTGTTTCTATACATGTGCAGAAATTGCTAATCTATAAATATGAGTTATTTTTAATTTTATAGTTAATGCCAAATTATTTCCAAAATGAGCATATA
>VMDO01010543.1:0-71181 GCA_007922755.1 Pedetes capensis | reverse complement strand
TCATTACTCTTTCTCATTTGGAAAAGGTTATGAATATTTGTTATGATAAACACTAAGATGGGTAAGAAAGATAACTGAAATCAAGTATATGAAATATATGAAATACATGAAACTAAGCTTGTAAAAACAGAAACATTTAGTGGAAGAAAAGAAAATATAGTGCATATCAAAAGAGAATTCATATATATGTGAACCTATACACAATCCACTTCTGTTTGTTTGTTTTTGTAGTACTGGGGGTTTGAACCCAGAGCTTCACACATGCTAGGCAAATGCTTTACCACTGATCTGCAACCCCTAGCCTTTTTCTCATTTTTATTCTGAGATAGGGTCTTGCTGAATTGCACAGGCTGCCTCTGGCCTCAAACTTGTGGTCCTCGAATCACTGGGATTATAGATGTGCACCATGGTACCTGGCTTGATCTGCTTTTATTATTTGGTACCATCTCCCGTTCTAGATGGAGAAGATTACATAGCAGGACAGGAAACGTTTTTCTGTAAACACATCAAGCCCTGAAGGCTACACGGTCCCTGTTGCAACTACTCAACTTTGCCACAGTAGTACAAAAGCAGTCATAAACAATATGTAAGCAAATGAGTGTGGCTGTGTTTCAATAAAACTTCACTTATGGATACTGAAATTTGAATTTCATACATTTCCACAATGTCATGGATTATTCTCAATTTTCCCAGCCATTTAAAAAATTAAAAGCCTTTCTCAGCTCAAGTTGTTGTTGTTGTTAGGTGCCATCGAATCAGTATCCGACTCAGCAACCCTACATACAACAGGCGAAACACTATTGGGGGTGCTTCTCTGCTGTTCATACGGTTTTCAATGGCAGATTGATTTTTTGGGAGCGGGTTGTCGGGTCCTTCTCCCAAGCCTACAGTATCTGGTGTTCCCAGGAGGTCTCCCATCCAAGTACTAACCAGGCCAGACCCTGCTTAGCTTCCGAGATCTGACGGGATCAGATGCCACAGGGCTACAGCTGCAGGCTCTCAGCTCATAGCATAGGCTATCTCAAAAAAAAAAAAAAAAAAAGGTGGCAAGATAGATTTGTCCCACAGGCAACACTTTGCCAACTCCTGATAGAATGCTTTCGGTATAACAAACACTTCAACATACTGGTAAGCAAGAAGGAGCAATCAAGTCTTACACTGCACAAAAATACCAGAAATAGCAAGGCATACTAATCAGTATGCCTCCTTCAGGAAATAGTGACAAAAACTGCTGAGAATGTTTATAGTAATGAAACAAGTAAATACACAAAAAATCCTAAAAGTAGTGTTGGATACCCAAAAAGCCACTCAACAACTTTTCTGATATTATTAGCAAGATATTCATACTGACTCTAACAGGAAAGACAAAGGCAATGATTCCATTTCTGTAGTAATACAATGCATATCAGAACTAGAGCTGTTATTTTTAGGTCTACAATTCCCAGCCATGGGATTTTCTCAAGAGGGTCTCTAAAATTCTCAAAAACAGAGTAAATTTTATTTCAGCACCAGGAAGTTGTTATTTACATATAAGAAGAATTTCTAGAAGGTGAGAGGATGACAAAATGTTTGCAAGATACTGTTCTAAAAAACCAGCAGGGAGATCTGACCTTTACCAAGGAACGAATCCATTTCAGAAACTATGAGAAGTTATTATTTGACTAACAACTCAGAGCTCACCTATTCCACCTGATCATTTTCTACTTCTTGGTTTATAAGTACAATGCACTTGGGCAGAACCGTGCATTCAACAGTGAGAAAATTTCCCTTACTGGCCCCCTACCTTGCCCTCCACACCCCATAGCACCAACAGAGAGAGGGAAGAAGCCATTTACTTATTACCATGGGAAGTGGCGTCAATCACATTGACCTGACCTGCAAAGAAAGGCTTGTAATTCGTAATGCAACAGAGAGCAACTACCTGCTTTTACCAGATAAAATTACATTTTGCGAGAGAAAAAAATCAATGCTCATTTTGATTTCACAATTTTAAACAATGGAATGTTGGGAAACTGCACCAGACAAAGCAGCATGCTATACGTGCACCCAGCCACCTGTCACTAACATCATTCTGGAACACAAAGGGCTATTTTTATGCAGTACATTACAGAGATAGATAATATCCCATTGCCATGGCAACAAGTTTTCCAGAAGATATGTTAATCCACGAAGAATGCAAAAAAGAACAAAGCTATTTCTTTGCACTTGCCTTTAAAGTATATGAGGAGGATTCTAGGTTTTATTAAGGCCTGGGTTTGCTCAAGAGGGCCATAATGGATTTAAGCTACATACCAAAAAATCTCCAGTACATATATATATATAGCTATCTTTTATTGTATAAATTTAACGCATACATCAATGATGTTTTGGCCTACACATCTACACTTAAATTATTAGAGACAAGCAATTTAAAATATCCATCATATTCCCTAATTACCTTTGTGGGTGTGGAAGGGGGGTGTGTGGTAACAGCACCTAAAATCTACTCTCTTAGCAAATTTTCGATATATAATACATACCATTAAGCATAATCTTGCTGTACATTAGATCTCTAGACTTATTTATCCTATATACCTGCAAGTTTGTACCCTTTGGCCTACATTTCCCCTATTTCTTCCCACTTCCTTGGTTAAATTTATTCATAAGTATTTTTTCTTTTTTACACTATCATAACTGACCATATTTTTTTAAGATAGTGTCTCACTATGTTTCCCAGGAGTGGCCTTGTACTTCTGGGTTCAAGTGATCCTCCAGCCTCACCCTCCCAAGTAGCTGGGACTATAGGCACATACTACTGCACATGGCTGGGATTGTATTTCTGAGTTCCTTTTCAGATACAGCATTATTGTTGAAAGTAAATGCAAATGAAGGACTGAGGGAGGTGTCTCAACCCAAGAACTGCAAAATGAAACAGAAATGCAATTGATTTTGGATGTTGATTTGGTTTTCTGAAACTTTATTAGATTCATCTATTAGTTCTATTAGATTCTTTTGTGGGGTGTTTAGGACTTATTACATAAAGGATCATGTCATCTGCAAACTAGGATGATTTTACTTCTTCCTTTCTCATCCAGATGCCTTTTATTTCTTTTTCTTGCCTGATTGTTCTTTCTAGTACTTCCAGTACTGTGTTGAATAGAAGTGGTGAGAATGGGCATCTTTGTCTTACGTTGTCGTTGTTAGGTGCCATTGAGTCAAGTCTGACTCGTAGTGACCCTTACAGGGTTTTCAATGGCTGATTGTTTCAAGATGGTCTTGGGAGTGGATTGCCATGTCCTTCTCCCATTTTTGTGGTGCTTGGAATCGAACCCCCAGACCTCAGAGACTATAGAGCAGTGCTCTACCAACTGAGCTAAATCCCAGCCCCCTTGCCTTATACAGGCTCTTAAAAGAAAAGCTTTTAGATTTTCCCCATTGATTATGATATTAGCTGTGGGCTTTCAATAAATCGCCTTCATTACGTTGAAGAAATTTTCTTCTACACTTATTTTGTTGAAAATTTTTATCATGAAAGGATGTTGAAAAATGTCAAATGCTTTTTCTATATCTGTTGAAATTAGTGCTTCAAACCCATGAAAAAGTTAGTTCAGGTTTGGGTATGGGTTCAACATGCTAAACTTTAAAGGGTTTGGGTTCAGTCTGGGCTTAAAATTTTAATCCAATGTAGAGACAGATGAATTTTTTTTCCTTTTTTTCAATATTTAAATAGTGATTGAAAAAAACATTAAAGCTGAACCCAAACCTAATCTTTCACTAGGTTTTGGGTTCGGGTTCAGGTTTAAGTTCAGAAAAAAAGTTTAAATGCTTGAACCTGAATGAGTTCAGGGTTCAAGTCCAGGTTCAGTTTGAAGCCCTTGCTATCTACACATAGGCTTTAAACTCAAACTCAAAGTGAATCCAAACCTTCTAAAATTTAACTTATTTAACCTGAACCTGACCCCAATTTCTCACAGGTTTAAAGCCCTGATTGAACTATTGTGTAGTTTTTATCTTTCATTCTGTATTAACAGAATGGTATATATCACACCAATTATTTTGTATATGTTAACTCAACTTTGCATCCTAGGATAAATTCAATTTGTTCATGGTAAATGACCTTTTGATATGTCGTTAGATTCAGTTTGCTAGTATTTTATTGAAGATTTATGCATATATGTTCATCAGAGATATTAGCCTATGATTTTCCCTTCCTGTGGTACCCTAGCCTGACTTTGGTATTGGGGTGATACTGACCTCAGATGATGAGCTTGGAAGTATTTCTTCTACTTCTAATTTTTGGAAGAGTTTAAAAAGGATTGGAGTTGGATGTGGTAGCACACACATGTAATCCCAGCACTCAGGAGGCTAAGGCCAGAGGATCACAAGTTTAAGGCCAGCCTAGGCTACATAGCAAGACCCTATCTCAAAAAACTGAGGGCTGGGGATGTAGCTCAGTGGTAGAACTCTTGGCTAGCATGTGCAGTGGTAGAACACTTGGCTAGCATGTGGGTTCCATCCCCTGTACCACACACAAAAAAAGAATTGGTGTTCATTCTTCTTTGAATGTTTGGTAGAATTCAGCTATAAAACCACTTGGTCCTGGGCTTTTTCTGTGTTTGGAGCACATACAGCTATTTTTGTGCAAGGAAAAAATCCCTACAAGAATCCTGTCCTTCAGAGAAGAACAAAAGCCAAACTAACACTTGGCTGTACACTCAAACGTTAGCAAACACTTTCTCCTCCCCTGAAATCATGTCCTAGAGAACTGGGAAGAAGATCCTGAGATGGTCCAGTCACTCCTGTCCCACCTTCACCGATCTCTACTGAAGGTCTGTACTCCCTGGCCCTGTTTGGCACAAAAGGACTTCTCTTTCTCCCATGAGCAGTCTGGCCCCATTCTCCCTAGGATCAAGGGCACTGTTTCTCATTCCAGCTTGTCACCTATGCTGGCTTTCCTTTCATCTGTCCCCCAGAGCCACTCTCAGCCATTCTTCATCCACTCAGCCCAGGAGGCTAACTTCTACAGACTTAAACACCCAGGCTCCCTTGCCTCTCACTGCTGGTTGGGTTAGGACAATGAGAAGCACTGAAACAAATTAGAGGGCAGAAGATAGAAGTCAGCTACTTGTCCCCACCTCTCCAGCCCCTCCCTGGCCAGAGTGCTGGCCAAGGCTTCATTCTTCTGTGACTATTGTTCCTGTAGAGGGACAAAACTTTCATACTTTCAGCAACAATGCTCCTCGAGGTCTAGGGGTGGCAGTGGCTCACTGCTGCTGCTAGTGCCTTCATGCCTCACTATTTGTGTATTCCCAAAAACCCTTTGAACATACCATTTATGGTGAGACCATGAATGATACATACCCTACCCCCAATTTCCAATGGCTTCCTTGGTTTCAAAGTTTGATCAGTCATCTTTGACCCTAGACTGTCCCATGTTCTGCTTCAACATGCCACAGAAGCTCCTAAGAAATGGTCCATGTCAATAGCTTGGTGTGGTGACACACAACTGGAATTCCAGCACTTGGGAAGGATCACAAGTTTAAGGTCAGCCTAAGCTACATAGTGAATTCCACACCAGCCTGAGCTACATAGAAAGGCCCTGTCTTATTCAGACACAGACCGTCCAATCATGCCGTTAAGCAAGAAATCCAACATTTATACAGAATCACTATGACTGCACAGGCTCTCCATTGAGACATCATCAGGAAACCTCCTCTCTCCTTTTAAATCCTTTGTCTCCTCAATAAAGACTGAATTTAAATCCAGATATATTATGACAAGTACTACCAAAACTCATTTATCTATGTGACCTTGGGCAAGTGAGAGAACCTCTGAGCCTCATTTTTGTTTTCTTCAAAATGAGGATAATACCTATGTCATGGTTTAGTTGTAAGAATTAAATGGGATAAGCACATTACAAGTTATAGGACGAAGCCCAGTACATGGTAAAGAGTAAACATGTTAGCTTCTACTCTGATTATCGTCGTAATATATGTAGAACTAGAGTGAATTTTGCCTTCAGAAGAACAATTGACAATGTAATCAACATTTTTTGCTGTCACCACTGGGACAGGGATAGCTGCTGGCATCTCATAGGCAGAGACCACCAATGCTGTTAGACATCCTATAATGCACAGGACAGTACCATCCCCAACAATAAATTACCTGGCCAAAATGTCAATAGTGCTGAAGCTAAAAAACTCTGATCTTGAAAAAAGAATAATTTAAAAGAAGCCAAACATGGTGGCACACACCTATAATGCCAGCATTCAAGAAGCAGAAGCAGGAAGATCAAGAGGTCTGGGCCAACCTGGGCTCCAAAGTGAGACTCTGTCTCAAAAAATCAATCAGTCAATAAATAAATAAGGGTAAAACATCCATATGCTAAATATTTTTGTTTGGTTTGATTTGGTTTATTTGGGGTTTTTTGTTTTTGTTTTTGTTTTTTGTTTTGTTTGTTTTGTTTTGTTTTGTTTGAGACAGGGTCTCACAGTGTCACCCAGGCTGGCGTGGAACTCACTATGGAGCTCAGGCTGGCCTCGAACTAATATCGATCCTCCTGCCTCAGCCTCCTAAATGCTGAGATTATCAGAATGTGCCACCATGCCCAGACTATGTGCTAAATTTTACATGTATTATTCTCATTGTCATCTCTCAATAGTAAGACTATAAAAGTACCAGAGTGTATGCAGAGGGGAGTCAGAACATTTTTAAACATCTCCAAAGAGATCCTAAAGGGGGAAAACTCAAAATGCAGAGCACACCAAATACCACCAGAGGCAAAAAGCTGTTAGTATATTATCATCTGTTTTTCACAAGGCTGACCCTGAACTAATGGAGAGACAGAAATTACTATAGTAAAAAAGTTCTTTTGAAAGCATCAGGGGAAAACATTACACTTTTCAGAAAGGTTGCCTTAAAAAAAACATTCTTAATTGCTGGCATTTATGGGATTTACTTCAATTATTCAGGAAATTAACACAGGTGAAACACTACCCCCAGGAGACTGAACCAAAATATTTCTCTGAAAAACAATAGCAACAGTGCAACAAATGAATTAGGTCAGAGCAAATACTTCCCACTAGCCTAATGTTAATAGGCTCTCCTGGTCCTGAATTACATGCAGGAGAATGAGGATAGCTGAGTTTCTCAAGTCTGTTCAAATAACTTTTTCCTTCAAGTGTGTGTTAGAGCCAAAGTCTCTCAAGTACAGATAGCAAATAAAATAGGGCTCAATAAATAGCTGACATTTGCGGTAGAGGGGTTCTCCCAAAACAGAATTTGTCCTTCCTCTTTGGTCCTTCACCCTTCACAGTGAAGCCGCTGAGAGCGCCAGATAAAAAGGTCAGAGGCACAGCTGGAAGCCTGGACTCTCAGGACTGCAGGGTATCCGAGGAAGCAGCTGAGCAGCCGTTCCCTCTGGGCTTCCTGCAGGATGGACTGGATGAGGAGGGACCCAGGCAGCCTTAGAGAGTCTCACTCCAGACCCTGGACTTGCCTTTTGACTTTGAAAATGAACTTGGAAGAGCAGACATTTCTAGTCCTGACGCTTCACAACTCTTTAGAGCAGGGCACCTTAATTTGTATGCCATAGGCCCTTTGGCAGTCTGTTATATGGACCTCTTCTGGGAATAACGGCTCTAAGTACATAGAATAAAACACTTAAAATAACACATGTAAGATTGTAGATGAAATATATTGAAATGCAGCTATACAAACATTAAAAACCAAATTTGTAGTATGAATACCGGTGTTTATTAACATAATAAATAAGATCAGCTGGTATCTAATGTATTATAAACTATCACTGATATAGATGCAATAATTGTAACATGATTTTTAAAATCCTATTTCTACTGGTGGGCTGGGATTTAGCTCAGTTGGTAGAGTGCTGCGCTGCAGTATCTGAGGTCCAGAGTTCAATTCCCAGCACCGCAAAAATGGGAGAAGGGCCTGGCAATCCACTCCCAAGGCAATCCCAAAATAGCCATTGAAAACCCTATGAGGGTCGCTATGAGTCAGATACCGACTCGATGGCACCTAACAACAACAAACAACAATTTCTCCTGGTGACAAAGTTTATCACAGGAAGTGCTGACAGTACTATGATGTGTTGCTTACCTGGGTTGTTGTTGTTAGGTGCCCTTGAGTCCAGTCCAACTCATAGCGACCCTATGTACAACAGAAGGAAACACTCCCCAACACTATGCCATGCCTGGCACTATGTCAGTGTTTCTCGGTTACTCATAGAGTTTTCAATGGCCGATTGTTTTGGGATTGCTTCAGGAGTGATTGCCACACCCTTCTCCCATGTATCTGGTGCTGGGGATCAAACCCAGGGCCTTAGAGAGTGCAGACTGGCACGCTACCATCTGAGCTAATGGATATGCTCAATTTCAGCTGTGGGGGATAATAAAAATAAAGATATATCATTTTTCCATGTCTAAGTTCACGGATTCCTCAATTGGACCCAGCTTGAGAGAGATTGCTTAGGAGCATTCTGGGCTAGACTGGCCATGCTTTTGTTTGTTTGACATTTGCTTGTTTTTGTAGTGCTAGGGGTCAAACCCAGAGCCTCGTGAATGTTAGGCAAGTAGTCTGCCACTGAGCTACATCCCCAGCCCTAACATCTGCTTTACTACTTTTTTTCTTATCCCTTTCTAGTTAAGAGGAAAAACAAATAGCCTAAAGACTAAAACAGAAAATACCTAAGAAGATACTACATTTGCCAGTTCACTTGGGATAAGAAAATGAATTATGCATGAAAATGTTTCTTTAAAAGATAAAGAAATTCGAAATTAGTGGGTAAGAAAAACACACATATATTCTGGCCTCAAAAAGCTAACGAGGCAAGCTGGGCATGGTGGCACATGCCTGTAATCCCAGTGGCTCGGTAGGCCGAGGCAGGAGGATCACAAGTTCAAGACCAGAGGCAGTCTGCATAATTTAGCAAGACCCTGTATCAAAAAAAAAAAAAAGTAAAAAAATGGGCTGAGGGCACAGCTCAGTGGTCCAGCAATTGCAAAGCATGCAAGTGCAAGGCCCTGGGTTCAACCCCCAGTACTGGGGGGAAAAAAAAAAGCTAGCCAAGTCAGTTGTGGTAGAACACATCTATAATCCCAGCACTCAGGAGGCTGAAGTAAGAGGATTACAAGTTCAAGGCCAGCCTAAGTTTCATAGTCAGACTCTATCTCAAAAATATAACTGCTAACTAGAATAATTTTCTGCTTAATACAAGCCCTAGACAGCAAATATAGTGGAGACACCCTAAGGTATCCCCCCCAATAATTCTCACTTCCTATTGTTTGTGCTTTTGTTTAATGCCTGCCCCATGAGTGCTGACAGAACTTGTGACTTGCTTCTAACCAGTGAAATATGCCAAAGGTGATGGGATGTCACTTATGCTGACTGACTACAGAAAGATACTCTCCTGCTGGCCTTGAAGAAGAAAATAGCTGTGTTGTGAATTGCCTATGGAGAGGGCTATGTGGAAGGCAAATGCAGGTGGCCTCAAGGATCTCAGGGCCTTCGTACTAAAATCACAAGCAAGCTGTGGATGTGGCTCAGTGGTACAGCACGTGCATAGCAGGCATAGCATGCAGGAAGCCCTGGGTTCCATGCCCAGCTCTGAAAAAAAAAAAAAAAAAAAAAAAAAAACCTCCAAAATCACAAGCAACTGGATTCTACCAACAACCACACCAACTCCAGAAAGCAAAACAGCCCAGCTGACCCCTTGATTGCAGCCTTAGGAAACCTTGAGCTGAGGACACAGGTGAGCCCTGTGCAGACTCCCAACCTGCGGAAACTGAGACAGTAAATGTGTATTGTGTTAAGCTGCTACATTTGGGACAATTCATTACAGAGCAATAGATAAATACTGCAGTAACTAATAGAGAGGGTAACCAACTGTCTCAGTTTTCCTGGGACTGCCTGAAAACTGAACGTTCCATGTCCCAGGAAACCCCTCAGTCCTGAGTAACTCAGGTTGGTTGGTTGCCCACCAATAGATGTGCATGAAGAATAGAACGTGATGAATAGAAAATAAAAGATAGTTGCCTTTAGGAAACAAACAAAAAGTCTGAAAATACCTGGAAGGAAACCAAATCCTCTTTAAAACGTTATAAATGATTAGCAAAATGACCCAAGCTTTCCTCAAAACCAATTTTCTATGCCCTTAAAGCAGGGCAGTCCCAACTTTGGAATGCAAAACCAGGAAAATGGTCAAAGCTATTTTATATTTCTAGTCTTCAGTTGGTTACTTTTCAACATCCCTATTGATTTCCCCACCTATTCTAAATCAGTTCTTGAGCACCGTTACCCCAACAAGTGCCACTGACTGGATGGTGGTGACCCATTGTCAGTCTTGACACTGGACCACAGACACAGGTACCTTTTCTATCCATCTTAAACCACTGCATTTTTCCACCTCCTTCTGCCTACCCCCAGGTTCCTTTCTGGAAGACAACCCTAGCAATCATGTGATGTCTGAAACTTACTTCAGGATAATAGGCAGGGGAGGAAACAAAGGGAAAAATGGAGTTGGCCATGCACTGATGGTCGTTGAGCCTGTGTGGCAAGTACAGTGGGGTCCAATGCATTATTCTAGCTTCTTGTTTGCTTGAAGTTTTTTAAAAGATGATAAAAAAAAGAAAGCCCATGAAAGGCTAACTACTTAGGTCCAAGGTCCTCTAGCACTCTCAAGCATATCAGTGTGTATTCTGCTACCTATGAAGGTTTTTTTAAGCCTTATACATGTTCAGAACAATTTCCCAGGCATGTGACATTGTATACAAATCAGGAAGGCCACCTACTTTCCTTTGGCATAAAGGTCTCTACACTGCCATAATGATGACTCATGGTAAGATTAGGTAATAAAGACTTTTTAAAAGGAAGCAAATGAACTGACAGTACATGTGTCGACAAGGATGAATTCCAAAAACATAACAATGGGAGGAAAAGCAAGTTGCAAAAGGTTACCCAGAGTATAACACATTTCATTTTAAGTTGAAAAGAGATGCAAGATAGTATTTTGTTTTAGTGATATATATACATGCTCACACACATATACATACATACATACCTGTAATAAAAATAGGAAGAAAATCTGAAACCATGCACACCAAATTCAAGACAGCAGTAACATCAGGAGTAGGAAGGAAGGGGAATAGGACCATAGAAGGGGACATGGGAAGGTTTCATTCTAGCTGGGCTATCTTACTGCTTATACCAAGGGGTGCATACATAGTTATTCGTTGGGCAACTCTCTAGTTTGCATACTTGACATATTTTGTTATAAAAGAGTCAACAAAAGCTGTGGAGGTAGCTCAGTGATAGAGCACCTACCCACCTAGCATACAGAAGGCCCTGAGTTCATACCCATCCCCAGGACTTAAAAAAAAAAAAAAAACTCCCATTTTCAAGAGTCAATGAGTAACTATGGAACAAATACCTTCCTTTTAACCCGGCAATGGTCTGGTTCTGGTACTTACTATGTCTGCTGGCACTTGCTCTCTTTTAGAACAAAAAGAACACTGTCTATCTCAAACAGTATATAATCCTAGTTATTGTTTTAGTATGCTAGCCTACATCTCCCTAAAGTATACATTATAAAATGATATGATCTAAAGATATAAAAATAGACAAATGTTCCCTTTACATTTTTAAAAAATAGTCCTGGCTAATCACCTAGTAACATGAAAAAGTTTGTAGGAATTTTGCCCTTTACCTATAGCTCTCTTTAATGGTTAAACAGTTGCTTCAAAGATTTAGAAGAAAACTTAAAACTCATTTCTCCCCAAAGGTAACATTATGATCAGATATATTTTCAGTATCCCTTACTTTTCACATCTCTGTTTTATTCCTTTACCTTAATCAAAGCTTTCTACCTTAATCAAAGCTTTCTACCTTAACCAAAGCTGCTTAGACAACCAGACATTACTTCTTGGTTTTTTTTACCATTCAATGATTTCCTCTAACAATATTTTATAACTATTCCTCTTAATTTCCAAGAATTGCCTATCATAGAAATGAAAACCAAGTATAATGATGATATAAAATATACACAGTATTCCCAGAGACTAAGATGCCATCCTAAAAAATGGATATTATAAACAGTCTATATAACTTGTTAATTCATATGTCAAATATAAAATTTGTCAATTTAAGGCACATAATTTTAGATGTTATATTTCAAATCTTTCCTAACACAAATAAAAACTCTCAGGTATAAAAACATTTTGCACTGGCATAGAAGCACCATGAGGACAGAGATTTGTGTTTGATTCACTGTTACAACCTCAACATCTAGGACAATGTCTGCCACACAACAGAAACTTAAATCTGTCAAACCCAAATCTGATTCCCACCACACACAAAGCCTTCTAGGAAAATGCTGGCCTTTGCTGGGTGTGGTGCTGCACACCTGCAATCCCAGCAACTCAGGAGGCGGAGGCAGGAGGGACACAAGTTCAAGGCCAGAAGCCCCCTGCATAATTTAGTGATACCTTGTGGTAAGACTTTAAAAAGGGGAGGGGGCCTAGGGGAACAGCTCAGTGGCAGAATATTTGCAAAGTATACCCCAAGGCCCCAAGTACTGGGGGAAAAATGCTAACCCCTGAACGCAGATGAAATACTTCACAACCTGAGGAATCAATCACTAACATGTATAGTATTTTGTCTTGAAATATTAAACAAAAACCATTCACCTATTCTCAGACATTCATATATTCTTTTTCTAGCTTAAAACTATGTGTTCTATCTTCCACCCACTTCTAGAATCCTGCTTCTAAAATAACTCAGCACAAAGCCAAGCATGGTGGTACATGCCTGTAATCCCAGTACTCAGGAGGTAGAGTCAGGATTGACACAAGTTGGAGGCCAGCCTGGGCTACACAGTGAGACCCTGTCTCAAAAAAACAAAAAATAAAAAAATAAAAATAAATAAATCAGCACATGAAAATAAATACCACATAAAGAGACCAGAACACTGAGCCAGGTGTGCTGGTGCATATCTGTAATCCCAGCACTTGGGAAACTGACTCAGGAGGATCAATGTGAGTTCAAAGCCAGCTTGGGCTATATAGCAAGTCCCAGGCCAGCCTCAATGAGACCCTGTCTCAAAATAAATAAATAAATAAATTTAAAACCATAAAACCTTCTCGATTAGCCTATTATGATGCATAAAAATGTAACTTGTTATCATGGCACATGTCTATAATCCCAGCAACTCGGGAGGCTGAGGCAGGAGGCTCTCAAGTTTAAGGTCAGAGGCAGCCTATGCAACTTAGCAAGACTCAAAATAAAAAACAAAATAAAAATTGTGTGTGTGTGTGTGTGTGTGTGTGTGTGTGTGTGTGTGTGTGTGTGTATGTATGGGCTGGGATTTAGCTCAGTTGGTAGAGCACTGCACTGCAGTCTCTGAGGTCCTGAGTTCAATTCCCAGCACCGCAAAAATGGGAGAAGGACCTGGCAATCCACTCCCAAGGCAATCCCGAAATAGTCAGCCATTGAAAACCCTATGAGGGTCGCTATGAGTTGGATACCGACTTGACAGCACACAACAACAACAACAACAACCATATATATATATATATATATATATATATATATATATAACTTAAGATGGCAAATAACCACATAAAAAGATGCTTAATGAGCATCATATGTCATTGGGGAATTACAAATTAAAATAGCAATGAGACATCACTATACACATATTACACCGGCTAAAATCCAAAACACTGACAACAACAAATGCTGACAAGGATGTACAGTGATGCTGCTGGTGAGAATGCAAAATGGTAGAGCCATTTTGGAAGACTAATTGAAAGTTTCTTACAAAACTAAGCATACTCCTAACCATATAATCTAGCAATATGCCCCTTGCTATTTGCCTAAATAAGTTAAAAAATTATGCCCACACAGAAAGCTGCACACAGGTATCTATAACAGCTTTATCCACAATACAACTGCCAAAAACTTCTATTAGAAGCCACCAAGATTTCCTTCAGCAGGTAAATATGTAAATAAACTGGTACATCCAGACAATGGATTATTAGTGCTAAAAAGAAATGAGCCCTCAAACCATGAAAAGAATCCTAAAAGCATATCCCTAAGTAAAAGAAGCCAATCTGAAAAGATTACATATTATCTAACCCCAAATATATAACATTCTGCAAAAGGCAAAACTATGGAGACAGTAAAAACAGCAGTGATTGCCAGGGGTTAGTGCAGAGGGAAGGATGAATCAGTGGAGCACAAAGCATTTTTAGGACAGGGAAATTATTCTGTGTGATACTACAACAGTGGATACATGTCATACATTTGTCCACACCCCTACAATATACAACACCAAGAATGAATCCTAATGTAAACTACTTTCTTTGGGCAATAATGATGTGTCAGTGTAGGTTCATCAAAAGTAACAAATGTAAACCAGGTGTGGTGGCTCACACCTGTAATCCCAGCGGGGGGGAGATTGAGAAGGAGGATCAATGTGAGTTTGAGGCCACCCTGGTTTACATAGTGAGTTCCAGGCCAGCCTAGACTACACAGTGAGACTCTGTCTCAAAATAAAAAAAGTAACAAATGTACCACTCGGTTGCCAGATGTTGATAGTCCAGGAGACTATGCATGTGTGGGCATAGGGCGTATGTGAGAACTCTGTTCTCTGTACTCAATGTTCCTGTGAACCTAAAACTGCTCTGAAAAAATAGTCTATTAAAAATACATTGAGCCAGGCATGGTGGTCATGCCTCAATTCCCAGCAACTCAGGAGGCTGAAGCAGGAGGACTGCAAGTTAGAAGACAGAAGCCGCCTGCATAACGAGACCCTGTCTCAAAATAAAAAGTAAAAAATGGGCATGGGGTGCAGCCCAGTGGTAGAGCACTAGCAAAGTATGTACAAAGGCCTGGGTTCAACCCCTAAGTACCACCAAAAAAACAATACACTGCGCTGACATGGCAGCGCACGCCTATAATCCCAACACTCAGGAGGCTGAAGCAGGAGGATCACTCTGACTTTGAGGCCAGCCTGGGCTACATAGCAAGTTCCAGGCCAGTCAGGGGTACACAGTGAGACCCTATCTCAAAGTGTGTGTGCGTGTGTGTGTGTGTGTGTATGCGCGTGTGTGTGTGCGCGTGTGTGTGCGTGTGTGCGTGTGTGTGCGCGCGCGCGTGTGTGTGTGCGTGCGTGTGTGTGTGTGTGCGTGTGTGTGTGTGTGTGTGTGTCACATGGGCTAAGTTTGTTGCTCCATGGTAGAACCCACGCCTAGCATGAGTGAGGCCTGGGGTTCAATCCCCAGCACACCACACACACACACACACACACACACACACACACACAATCACGTGTGTGTGTGTGTGTGTGTGTGTGTGTGTGTGTGCTGTGTTGGCTTTCTGTCACTCTAACAGAATACCTGAGATAATTAACTCATGAAATAAAATGTTTGTTTTGGCTCAGTTTTGGAGGTTCCAGTCCATGATCTATTTGTCCCACTGGTTTGGGCCTGGACATGGGGTGCCAGATGGCAATGGTGGAAGCACTTGACAGAGAAGATTGCTCACCTCATGGCGAGGAAGCAAAGAAAGAAGAGGGCAGGGTCCCACAATCTTCTTCAAGGTCATGCCACCCCCCAGTGACCTAATGAGCTCCTACTAAGCTGGACCTCAAGGTTCCACCACTTCTGAAGAGCGGCACCCTGCAGACCAAGCCTTGAGCATACAGTCCTTTGGAGATACTTACACAAATCATACAGCATATGTTGGAATTGCAAATACCTATAATAAGTACATATAAATATACAATATATATAAATATACAGTGGGGCTGGGGTTTAGCTCAGTTGGTAGAGTGCACTCTCTGAGGCCCCAGGTGCAATCCCCAGCGCCATAAAAATGGGAGAAGGACCTGGCAATCCACTCCCAAGGTAATCCCAAAATAATGAGCCATTGAAAACCCTATGAATAGCAGAGAAGCACTGACATAGTACAGGGCATGGTAGTGTCGGGAAGTGTTTAATTCTGTTGCACATAGAGTTACCATGAGTTGGACTGGACTCAACGGCACCTAACAACAAATATATAGTATTTACAAGTATATATAAATATTTATATGCCAACTGGGGAAAAACCCTAACATACCTCTGTAGGATCACTTCCGAAACAAAGTAACAGGTATAGTGGTTTATTTTTACTCCAAGAAGGAAATAAAATCTAGTGTTTTTATAGAACATTTACCCTGGTAAGATGGTAAGATTCTCATCTTTCCTAGTACATTATGGTAATCTTACTTATATATTTATGAAGAGGAAAAGCTGGCCGTTACCATAGAAACTACAAGGGCTGCTTAGTCCCTTCATGATTTGAGCAGTTATACCTGTTGGGCCACTTAAATCTAAACTTACAGGTTCCTGTTTAACAAGGAAAGGGGAGAATTTTCTACATTTGTTTTTAAAGAATAGTTAATGCACTGATAGGGTAATGCAAGGTGGATGGAGCATACACACATACCAAAGAGATGGGTAAAAATTAGGTAGTTGCTACTCGCTGACTTTGACTCTTTTAGGATTATCGTGCCCTGTCCAGGATGCCTTTAAATGTTAATTTTCATCTGTACCAAGAATATCGGGTTATTATCATTTTGTTAGGTTAAAGGAGAAGGTTGCATTTTGTTTTACTGGGCTGAATAAGGGAGCTTAAAGCTCTAAGAGACTTACTTCAAGCAATCTTCTAGGAACGTCCCCTTTTGCTAACATTTGAAGTAGTCTTTTAAATGCAGTTTTCAACTAGAGAATATTATGCCATCCATTCAAAGGCACTGTGCCTTGGGGTTTTTTGAATCAAATGTATCTCAAGAAAGCATAGGTTATAACACAAGGAAAGCCCATTCCCTAGTTCCCGAGGAAGCCTCAACCAACATATCTAGATTTAATATGTTCACCTCCTCTTATCACACTTGATGTATTGCTAACAACAAAATAAACCTTAACAGGTGCCCAGCTCTCACTCACTTGCTGAATAGCCTCGGTCATTTTAATAAATGTATTATGCGGGCCTCATGTAATAGCTGCGGCTTGTGTTTTAAGACACTGACTTCCTCTTTACCTGGTCCAGATCAACTCTTTAACACCAGTGGCTAAAGTGTCTCACATCAAGGACTTCTTTGGGGACAAACAGCCATGTTAAGTTCTATGAAAACTATATTTTCTGAAATCCTAAACTTCAAAAGGTGAAAAATTACAGAGTGCCTACAATTATGTTCATAAACATAGGGGCATATGCATGTTTTAGCAATATAAAACATAGTCTTAAGTGACAAAACCTATGAACACAATCATATCACAAATGAACCATAAAACTCTCAATACTCCTTTTGAACTACTTTTAAAAATATCACTCACCACTCTAAATATTTAATTGATGCTAATAACTTCCATACTACCTAATGCTTTTTAAGAAAAGTTTCATTCCATATTTTCAGTCTAATATTAACAATCTTATCACCATTTAGTCCTGGCGACATCAAATGACAAAAGGCTTATCAAGCAGTCTTGTGGCGTGAAGGGCTGGCACACACTTAATTCCAGTGACTCTGGAGGCTGAGGCAGGAGGATTGCGAGTTCAAGGACAGGGTCAGCCTGTGTAACTTTGAAAAACCCTGTCTCAAAATTAAAAAATTTAAAACTGGGGTGGGGGTGCAGCCCAGTGGTAGAGCACTTGCAAAGTATGAGCAAGGCCTTGGGTTCAACCTCAAAGTACTGAAAAAAAAAGAAAAAAAAAAACTAGTCTTTCTCTAAGCTTCAAGGAAAGCACAAAACAACAACAGCCCCTGCTGTGGGTCATCTCCTCCTCCTTTTCCAGGTATGGAGCGGACAAAAAGAAAGAGCTAGGACACTCTTACTTTTCAACTCTGTGCCAAGTCCAAGTAATTTCAAGATGAGAAACTACAGCTGTCTCTCATGGCGGACGTCTAGAGTCCACCTCTGGCCCCAAATGGGGAACTTGGCTTTAACTTGACCAACGTCTTCCTGCAGCCCTGCGTCCCTGCTCTGCACCTCATCCTTAAGGTTTCCAATTTAAAGCAAATAATGAGAAATACTAGTATGGATAGGAATGTATCCCAAAATGAGGAGGACAACACGCAGCCCTGGGCCTAGAGCCATACAGACACCCATGTACACACCCTTCAAGTTCAAATCCCAGCAAGGCACCCTGAGCGTCCACTCGGGAGAGGGAGCGGCAGCAGCTGGGAACAGAGGTTAAAGCAGACAGCAGCCAAAACAAACATCACTTCTAGCACAGGGCAAACTTTGCGTCTGGGTGGCTCCAGAGCCCCAGAAATGACCGGGGCCCTAGGAAGGAGTGTCACCCCACCTAAGGGGAGGGAGACGGGGCGCGCACCCAGCTATGCGAAGAGCTGAGCTGCGGAGGAGGCTGCTGTCCCCGAGGACAAGGGCGTCGCCAACATCCCCGGCTGCAGAGCCCCTCTCCGAGGCCTGGCCGCGGCCTCCGGGTCTCGAGGGGTCACCCCTGTCGCCCCACTCGCCCCGATCGTCCCGCAGACACTGTCCCTCCAGAGTCACACGGATGGGGGGACGCCGCGACCTACCTGGTGCAGCGTCTCGGACGACAGCTGCGACGCCCGGAACAGCTCGGCCACCGGGCCAGCGGCAGCTGAGCCAAGTCGGGCAGCCTCGGGGGGCCCAGGGCCGGGGCCCCCGCTCGCCGCGCCCAGGCAGCGCGCGAACAGCTCCGAGTAGCACTGCTGCTCGCCCTCGCTCAGCAGCAGCGGCGGCCCCGAGCCGCAGCCTCCGCCCGCCGCCGCCTCCATGCAGCCCTCGAGGGGACCCGGCCGAGCGCTGTCCCCGGCTCAAGCACTGCCGCCTCCGCTGCAGCCACTGCGACCGCCTCCGCCCCGGCCACCGCCGCCCCCACGCCCAACAGCTGCAGCGCGGCCGCTTCCTCCCGGCGGGAGCCGGCCCCGCCTCCGGGCTTCAATGTTGTGCCTCCGCCGCGCGGCACATGGAGACAGGCGCGGCGCCGGCCAATCACAGCCAGACATCCCCCCGGGCCCCGCCCCAGACGCCCGCCCCGCCCCGCCCCTCGCCAGGTAACTATATCAACGCACCCCGGCTCCGTGGCCTGTCACCTGCTAGGCGGGCTAGGCTGGGCGGGCGGGGCGGCGTTGGCCCTCAGCCCTGGCTGGGAAGGGAACATCTGTACACACCTGGGGAAGAGCGCTTTTTAGCCGGCGGGAAGACTGTGCTGGTTTCTCCCTAGGGGGCTGGAGCACGTGTGCTGTACATGCCACGCCGTGCTCTTCCCAGAAAGGGAAGGAGGCATGGGAAAGTAGGTTTCCCTTCATCCCTAGCAGTACTGCTTATGTCCTGGAAAACTGGAGAACAAAGATGTTCATGCGAATAGGATCCCCGCCACGCCTCGGAGCTCTGACAGTGGTAATGGGGCTAGGTCACTTTCTCAGGCATGGCTGACATTTGCAGTTGGACCTTATTAAGGAATACCATCAGTTACTCCAAATACCAGAATAGTAGGCACTTTTAAGCCATTTTTGCAGATCCTTCTGTTACAGGAATCTGAGGTCCATGCTGCTGGCTGTTCTATGGAAGACCTTGAAGACAGAAGTGAGAGAAAGGAAAACAGGTTTAGGGGGTTTGTTTTTGGAATAAGGTCTCACTATGTAGCCCTGGAACTAGTGATCCTCCTGCCTCAGCCTCCAGAGTGCTGGGATTACAGGCAAGGGTTACAGGCGTGGGCCACCACACGGGGCTAGGAAACAGGTTGATTCAAGGCCAATGCTGGCCCTGGAATGAAGGAGAGCTCTTCTCTCCAATCTCCATCTCCAGGGCTCAGGGAGTGGAGTGTGGAGGGCTTTTTATGAAACAATGGGAGGGAAATCCTGGGGCTGGTTGGAGTCTTTTCCTTCAGAATGCTATCTCCTCTGCTTGAAAGTCATCTGGATCTCCCGTTTTCTTTTTAGATAAACCAGTTCACAAGAACATGAGCACAGAGAAGGGGCACTACGGAAAATATATGGAAAAGATGGATGTTAAGACATTACAGAAAGGACTGATAGGGGAGACAAATATTAGAGGAGAGACTGGGGGGGCAAATAAAGTCCCCAGTTCATCACCTCGAGTCCCAATTCTCCTCCTCCAAAATAACTAACTTATTAAGTTTGTTGTTCTGGATATTTTTCTGTTCTTTTACATTTATAAATAAATATGGTTTCTGCCCGCCATATTACATTCCCCACTGTCAATCCTCCATTCCATTTCCATGAGGTGTGGGGTGATTTCTCTGTTCTGGCTGATTTCTGCTGAGTGCAGGAGGAAATGGAGATTTTTGGCATGGGAGGTCTTGACGTGATGAGACATGTGCCAGTCCAGGTAGCAATGTCACAATGGGCTTTGACCTCCTACACCTAGTCAGCTGAAACCTCAGAAATTGCTTCTATTCAGCAAAAAAAAATAGGGCGAGGTAAAAAGCAACAAGAAGGGAAGGAGTGCAAGAGGCAGTTTTGAGTGAATCCCTGGTAAAATCTGGTCCAACTCCTAGTTTTACAGATGAGGAAATTGCATTGTGCTCACCTTCATTCATCCGACATTCCTTCAAGTTCTACAATGTGGCAGGCTTTTTGCTTGTTTGTTTGTTTGGTTTGGTTTTTTGAGACAGAATCTCCCTGTGTAGCCCAGGCTGGCCCCAAACTCGAAATCCTCCTGCCTCCACCTGCCAAGTGCTGGGATTACAGGTGTGCACCACCACACCCAGTGCTATGTGGCAGATTTGCATGTTAGAGCCTGACAATACAGACCTCAGTAAGAGAGGGTTGTCACCCTCAAAAGCACTTCTTTTGGTAGGAAACAAGCAATTTTTTAAAAACCTACAAAACTTTTCCAAATTCACACCAAAAAGTCAACATTAGAACCCATGTCTTTACACCCCTGTCCATGTGCCTATGCCCCCCTCCATTCCTCCTCATTCTAAAGCAGGCATGCTATAGTTTTCAAGTGGGCTTGCTCCCCAGTATCAATTGCTCTAGCCAATTTTAAGACAAAGTCTGAAAAAGAAGCTACTAGAAGAAAAATGTCTGCCCCACCACAGCGCTGGAAATTCCAGCATCAGGCCTGCATATTTGCATCTCTTTTCCAAATATTCTCTTTTGAAACGCCATCATTCCTAGGAAGAACTGCACACACATACGCCTGAAGCCTCATTGTGAAACACTAACCCAAAGGGGGAAAAAATCAGTCCACGGTTAAGCACTAAAAAAAAAAATACATGTTAGAATTTGCTTTAATACTGGGCATGGTGGTTCATGCCTGTAATCTCAGCACTTGGGGACTGAAGTAAAAGAATCACCAGTGGGAAGCCTGCCTGGGATATAATAGTGAGACCTTGTCTTTAAAAAAAGAATTTGCTTTAATGAAGAAAAAATAAGAAGAGATTTTTAAAACTTCTACTCCAGATAGTTTTATTTTAATTAAAAGCAAAGGGCAGCTGGATGTGGTGGCATATACCTATAATCCCAGCACTCAAGAGGCTGAGGCAGGAGGATCACTGCAAGTTGAGACGGGCCTGGACTACACAGCGAGTTCCAGGCCAAACAGGGATATATAGCAAGACCCTATCTTAAAAAAAGAAAAGAAAAGAAAAGAAAAACTGCAAAAAGCAGCTGAGTACAGTGGCTCATGCCTGCAATCCTAGCACTCTGGAGAAGGAGCCAGAAGGATCATAATTGGAGGCCAGCCTGGACTACATAGCAAGTTCCAGGCCAGTCTGGGCTATGTAATAAGACCCTATTCCCCCCCTTTAAAAAAAAGCAAAAAGCAAAAGCCATCTCAATAGCTACTAATGATGATAAGAAATAGACTTTGGTACTATGGTCAACTAAGGACCATAATAAGGACCAAGGAAAGGAAGAGAGGAGAAGGGAGGAAAGTCATGAGATAGTAAGAACAAAGAAGGAAACAGGAAGAGAGACACATAAGAAGGAAAAAGAAAACTGTCAATGTCAATGATGGCTAGAATACCATGTCCCTTTTGGACTCTAAAGAAATGAAACAGAAAAGAGTGTCTGTCAGTGGCAGAGAGAGACACTGCTGCCTATAGCATGAGGAGTTCCCCCTTAGGGGCCTCTTCTGGGGTAAAGTCAGGTCTTAGGTTCCGTCACAGAAAATAATTTCAAGAAGAGTCAAAGTAAAACAAAGTTGGTGAGTGTATTGACTAGAGATAAGAAATAGCACACACTTTAGGTTTAAGCACGTGGTATTCAGAGAGAAAGAGAGATGTTTAAGAAAAGAATAATAAGCTGGGCATGGTGGTGCACACCTATAATCATAGCACTCTGGAGGCTGAGGCAGAAGGATCCACATGAGTTCAAGGCGAGCCTGGGCTACAGAGCGAGACCCTGTCAGAAAGAAAGAGAGAACGAGAGGAAGGGAGAAAGAATGGAAGGAAGGAAGGAAGGAAAAGGGTAGGGAAAGGAAGGGAAGGGAAGGGAAAGAAAGGGAAAGGAAAGGAAGGGGAGAAAGAAAAAATAAAAGAGAGAAAGAAAATAATAGTACACATCCAAGACATGGATGTGGGCTTCTCCACAGAGAGCCACATTTTAGTGTCTCAGCAACACACACACACACACACACACACACACACACACACACACACACACACGATTTTAGTGGCTTTTGAAGTTCTATTGTTTAGAGGATTTAAGGAACTTTTAGTAAATGAGATCATAGGGTGGTCCACAAGGCACATTATACCAGTTTACAGATAAGAAGAGCACTAATAAGATACAATCCCCACATGTCTGTCAGCTTGTCAGACTGCAGGGGCTTGTGTGTTGCTGTATTGTTGAAAGCTACGCCACTGGTATTTCAGATACCAGCAGGGCCACCCATGGTGGACAGGTTTCAGCAGAGCTTCCAGACTAACACAGACTAGGGAGAAGGACCTGATAGCCCACTCTTGAAGCAATTAGCCATTGAAAACCCTTTGAACAGCAGAGAAGCACTGTCAAATACAGTGCCAGGAAATGAGCCCCTCAGGCTGGAAGGCATTCAAGAAACGACTAAGGAAGAGTTGCCTCCTCAGAGTAGAGTTGACCTTAATGACAGAAATGGAGTAAAGACCCTGGGACCTCCTTTTGCTGATGTGGCACAGTTCAAAATGAGAATCAACATAGCGACTGCAACATTGGGCTCAAGCATAAAAAGATCATAAGCATAGCACAGCACTGGGTAGTGATTCATTCTGTTGTACACAGGGTCGCTATAAGTCACATCTGATTCCAGGGCACCCAAGCACAACAACAAGATACTTAGGTCAAAAGGGTCAAAAGATTTCTTCCTAAGGAAGTCAAGGTCTATGCTTTCACTGGAAATATAGTCCATAATCTTATCTTTGAGATGTTCTTGATTCTCACACGGCAGGAGCAAGGGGCTCCTGTCACTTTCCATATCTCCTTAACTTTTCCAGTCTTTCTGTCCTGGCTCAGATCTGTTTCACAAGTGTTAGCCTCTAAGTGAGGCAGGTACCTTTAGAGGAAAACTCCTATATTAATGTACTTTCAAAGTACATTAGTGGACAAAATTATATGACAAAAACTTAATATGCCCAGAGGCATTCCTGTCCATCATCTTTCTGAGGTAAACTGAGCATGGCATGTCCAAAAGTGTTCTTGTCCCCCATTTTAGCCTTTCAAATATGTGCTCCATGACCTCAGCATAAGCGTTGCCCAAAATGTATCTGTCATCTTTCTTTCTTAAACTATGATATTAAGCTGAGCATACTCATAAATATACTCATTAACTAAGCATGCTCAGGAATATGCCTGCTCCTAAAGTGCTTTCCTATATAAATACATATGTTGTTGTTGTTAGGTGCCATTGAGTGGGTGTCTGACTCAGAGCAACCCTATGTACAACAGGCAAAACACTATTGTTAATACTTCTCTGCTATTCATAGGGTTTTCAATGGCTGACTGTTTGGGGGGCAGTGGTTGCCAGGTCCTTTTCCCAACCTACAGCACCTGGTGTTCCCAGGTAGTCTCCCACCAAGTACTAACCAGTCCTGACCCTGCTCAGCTTCTCAGATCTGATAGCATTGAATGCCATAGTGGTATAGCTACAGGCATAAATATGTATGTATGTTTTTGTTATTGTTATTGTTATTGTTATTGTTATTGTTGTTGTTAAGTGCTGTTGAGTCAGTGTCCAACAGGTGAAACATTATTGTCTGTGCTTCTATGCTATTCATAGGGTTTTCAATGGCGGATTGATTTTTGGGAGTGGGTTGCTGGGTCCTTCTCCCAAGCCTACAGCACCTGGTGTTCCCAGGTGGTCTCCCATTCAAGTACTAACCAGGCCCGACCCTGCTTAGCTTCCGAGATCTGACAGGATCAGACACCACAGTGCTATGGCTGCAGGCATAATAAATATGTATAAACTCCCAGAATAAAGTCCTAATGCTTCCTTTGTTGAGGAGAGCATTGCTTTGGGGAAAAAAAAAAAAAAACTCCCAAGCTCTGCCTACCTACTGCAAGTAATAGATATTTCTCCACTTTTATTTCTTGGTCATACTTGTTTTGGCTTTGCACTTACCAAGGTGAGAACCCACTGCATTGGGTACAAATGCAGGAGATTCTCATCTCTTCCCCAAACTTTCCTTACTGCTTATTCCACAGTTTGCTTCAGACATGCCAGGAGAGAAGACAGTAGTACAGAAATGATAATTTAGGAGCAGCAAAGACTAAAGCTAGAGAATTTCCACGTTGAAATCTCACCATCTTTGTATTTTCCATAGCTATAATACTTTCTCAGGAAAATGGAAACCAATAGATAATTTCTTCTTTTCCAACCTTTCCAGTTCTACTGGAGTTTCTCTGAGAATGGTTTACCATTCTAACAGCCATTAGAAAATGACCCTCTCTTGGCTAGGGTGTAGCTCAGTGGTAGAGTATTTACCTAACAAGGTCCTCAGTCTGATCCCCAGCACACCTATAATCTCAGCGACTCAGGAGGCAGAGGCAGGAGAATTGCAAGTTCGAGATGAAATACCGCCTGCATATCTCAAAATAAAAAGTAAAAAATTGGCTGGGGGTGCAGCTCAATTGTACAGCACTTGTAAAGCATACACGATGCCCTGGGTTAAACACCCCCCCCCCCAGTACTGGAAAGAAAGAAAGAAAGAAGAAAAGAAAAGAAAAGGAAGGAGAGAGGGAGGGAGAGAGAAAAAGAGAGAGAGAGAAGTAAAAAGAAGGAAGGAAGGAAGGAAGGAGAGGGAAGGGAAGAAACCTGCTGTATGGGATAGGTGAACAAATCCTATTTTCCTCTGTGACTCCTGTGAGAACAAATGTAATGTATAATAACCCATGTTGTTGTTGTTAGGTGCCATCGAGTCGGTATCCGACTCATAGCGACCCTCATAGGGTTTTCAATGGCTGAGTGCTTCGGGATTGCCTTGGGAGTGGATTGCCAGGCCCTTCTCCCATTTTTGCGGTGCTGGGAATTGAACTCGGTTCCTCAGAGACTGCAGCGCAGCGCTTTACCCACTGAGCTAAATCCCAGCCCATAATAACCCATAGCATTCATATATTGAGGAGTGCTAAAAAACTTTTCAAAGCACTTTTGTACACATTAGCCCATTTAATCCTCACAGTAACTCTCTGAAGTAGATTGGGAAGACATTTTATCTCCATTTTGCAGTGGAAAAATAGATGCAGAGATGGTATAATTTTCCCAACTGGACACTAGTCTCGGAATTGATTTCCTTCATTACTCAACTCAGTTTAATAAGTTTAACAAATATTTACTAAGCACGAAATATTACAGTAATGGAGCTGGGGTTTAGGTCAGTTGGTAGAGTGCTGCTCTGTACTCTCTGAGGCCCTGGGTTCGATCCCCAGCATCACAGAAATGGAACAAACACCGGGCAGGCAACTCCCAAAACACTCCTCAAACAATCAGCCATTGAAAACCCTGTGGATAGCAGAGGAGCACTGACATAGTGCCAGGCATGGCACAGCACTGGGAATTTCGTTCTGTTGTATATAAGGTCACTGTGAGTAGAATCCAACTCAACAGCACCTAACAACAACAACATTACAGTGATGGGCAGAAAGTCTCATATCTCTGCCTAACAATCCAGAAATGAAGCAATGAACATTTATTAGTAGAACAGAAAGTGCTCACTGTGTGCCTACTGGAGTTTTGTGAGGACTTTTTTAAAAATACAAGACATTTGCTTTTAAGGAGTCTGCAGCTTTACTGGAATAGATGAAACTAACACAACAAATAAAAACAAATAAAAGGCAATACATAATTAAGTGCCAAATTATGTACCCTGGGTTAAGTGCTGTGGGAGTGTGGAAACGAGAAAATTCATGAGCCAGAGCTCACCCAGGAAGCTGAAGATGGGTGTTGACTAAGACTGAGTAGGACTGGAGAGGTAAACACACAAGACAGAAGGGGAAGATCATGGGAAAAGGAGGACCTTCAGAGAATTGGCACCAAGAAGGTGACCAGTGAAGGACAGCAGGCTGGGTCAGTCAAGAGGGCAGCCTCTGAAGATCTCCAGGATGTGAAAGAGAAGCTGTTCAATGAAGATGAGGGACACAGCAAGGAGGGGTCCAATAGCAGTAATTCCTAAAGCCAGGACACAGGAGGGAACAAACCAGCATTGATAAAAAATGTTTTACTAGCTAAGGAATGCCAAGTAGTGTAATTTATTTCTATAACAGCTTTCTGAAAAGGAGAAATAGTTATCAAATTTCAAAATAAACACAGATAAGAATGTAGAAACTAGCCAGACAGTGGTGCACACACCTGTAATGCCAGCACTCTGGAGGCTGAGGCAGGAGGACCATGAGTTAGAGGCCAGTCTGGGTTATATAGTAAGTTCCAGCCTGGCCTGAGATACACAAAGGGACCCTGTCTCAAAAAACAAAAGAAAACAAACAAACAAAAAGAAAATGTTGTTGTTGTTGTTAGGTGCCATCGAGTCAGTATCCGACTCATAGCGACCCTCTGTACAACAGGCGAAACACTACTGTCAGTGCTTCTCTGCTGTGCAAAGGGTTTTCAATGGCAGATTGATTTTGGGAGGGGGTTGCCAGGTCCTTCTCCCAAGCCTACAGCTTCTGGTGTTCCCAGGCAGTCTCCCATCCAGGTACTAACCAGGCCCGACCCTGCTTAGCTTCCGAGATCTGACAGGATCGGATGCCACAGGGCTATGGCTGCAGACAAAAAGAATATAGAAACTATAAATACCCATATCTCTTAAGGCTGACAGTAAAGAACCTTTTAGAAGAGAATTTCTTTATACTTTTTGTTGTTCTAAGCTTACATACTTGTTTTGGCTCCATTATCACCATAGAAACCAGAATTATCATATTTCAAGAAATAGCCAAGAGATTCTCTTTATGGTTCCCCTTAAATCCAGCATCAGTGCCCTATATGAAGATGACAGCTTATGTTAGCAAACTCAGAACAAGACACTGGTTACCTACAGGGAAGGAACAGGCAAAGAAGGAGTCAACAAGCCAAGAACAAAGTTGGCCATTGCCTGTTTTCCAATGGCTCGCAAGCTAAGTACAGACTTTCCATATTCTAAATGACTGAAAACATTGGCGCTTTCTGTGCACTGAATAATATCTCAAGACACATGAAGATTATATGAAATTCACATTTCAGTATCCACAACTAAAGTTTTATTGGCACGTGGCCACACCTACCCATTTATGTACTTTCTACGGCTGTTTTGGCAAGCACAGAGTTGACCCGTTGCAACAGAGACCACATAACACACAAAGCCTAAAATGTTTACTAGCTGGCCCTTTTCAGGAAAAAAAATTGCCAACCTCTGTTCTAAAGTTTGAAGACCCAATATTTTCTTATATCTATAGCTGATTTACAAGTCTCCTGGTTAGGGTGGGAGTGTTAATAGAGAATTCAGTTTGGCTTCTCTGGGTTTGGACAATATTGAGACACTGTAGCTAATACCTCAAAGATTGGTGAAAATTAAGGGACTGATCAATGTAAATACTAAATAATAAACAGGTTAATGATTTCAACTTTTTCTTTTTGCTAGTAATGAAGAAAGGTAGATCTTTAACAGTGTGAGAGGGAATCCTGTTCCCTTGACTGCATTTTTTCACCTCTCTACTCCCCAAGAGGGACTACTGGTGAAATAACATTGGCACCCGTCCCAGATCCACTCACTCTTCTCTAAGGAGAAGTAATAGAAAAGATTAATCTTTCCTGGTTAAATGTCAATGCCAATATCCCCGCCCCCCCTTGCTCTCTCTCTCACACACACACATACACACACACACGTGTTCCCACCATGATACCATGCGCCATGTTGCAATGTAGCTGGAAGACCCTTACCAGCGGTCATACAGATAGAGCCACCCAATCTCAGACTTTCGGCCTCCCAAAAAATGCTAAGGGCCCATAGTTGCTCTCTTTCGACACTTGCCCCCTGCTAAACTGGAGCCACTACTGGGAGATTATACCTCCACAAACTCTTCGCCCTGAAGAAAGCCCATAGGAAATGGCTGATCTCTATAAAGGGATAAAAGTCCAGCCCCTTGCCTCAAAATGCCACCAACTCTGTAGTGCCATTCATGCTAAGAGAAGTCTCCAGCTGAGACCACTTCCTTGGTTAGCTCTTTCTCCAGCCCTACTCTTCTTCTTTCGTGCCCCTTCTCCTGAGAATTCTCTCCCTTCAAAGCACTTACAAAAAATCCCCATCTCAATGTCTGCTCCCAGAGAACCCAACTTGAGCCATGATTTTACATTACAAAGTAATATGACCCCATCACATAGAAAAAGCATGTGCAGCCCAAGCCAATCTGTAAATATTTAAGTCCTCTCAGTAGAGTCTAGATAGTCTTGGACTCAATAAACAAAGACCGCCACTGGAGCACTGCAAGCAGAATCCTTTTATGGTGAATATAGATTATGGTCTCATTCTTCTTTATTGTTTCCTACCTCCTTCTTTAACCAAGTTGATGTGGTGACTGGGTCATGTGGGATTTGATTCTCAACCTTGCAAGGCTGGAACTGCATTTATCACTTCTTTGGAGGTGTCACAACTCACAGGAGAGTGCAGGTACATCAATCTCAATTCCAATTAACTGATTTACATTGACAGTGATGCCTGCTCCATGAACTGTAACTCTTGTGTACACAGCTCCCTGGTGCGGAAATTCTCTCTGGAGAGGAATTTTAAATAACAAAAGTGTTTCTTAAATACAGAGCTATAGAAACAATGGAACTTAGTAAGGACACTAAGACCAAAACACCCTTTATTACATGGTCAAGGAGCATCCCTTAATCATCTGATGCTCAATAAATGATTGTGGATTTAAATCAAGGGAAGAAACACAATTAATGGAAAGTACTAGAAATAATGGTTTCCAAGATGTCCTCTTAGAACAGGCTTCTGTTTCCCTTTGCCACTAAATCTTCTAGTCAAAATCTCCCTTGGTTTTTTGTTGTTGTTGTTGTTGTTTTGTTGTTGTTGTTGTTGTTGTTTGGTTGGGTTTTTTTTGTTTTTTGTTTTTTTGTTCTTTTGTTTTTGTGGAACAGGGGGTTGAACCCAGGCCCTCGCGCTTTCATGCTCTACAAGTGCTGGACCACTGAGCTGCACCCTCAGCCCATTTTTTTACTTTTTTTTTTTTTTTTTTTTTTGAGACAGGGTCTCGTTAAATTATGCAAACTGTCTCTGGTCTCGAACTTGCAATCCTCCCGCCTCTGCCTACCGAGCCGCTGGGATTATAGGCATGCACCACTGCTCCTGTCTCTCAAAATGTACTTTCATGACATGATTTCATTCTCAATTTCATGTGTTATTTTGTACTTTTACTCATTTCAACTAGCCACTGAAAACTGAAATTTTACTTTATCTTCCTCCAGACAATTTCTGAACCAGTACCATAATCTCATGAATAATAATTTCCAAAAATAACAATGTAGGTTTGGTTGTGTCTTGGAAATGTTCCTTTCTATACCTACTCTCACTTACAGATTATATCAGAATCTAATAGAAAAGATGGGATAAGGACCCAGCAGCCCACTCCCAAAAAAAAGCCCACTCACAATCAGCCATTGAAAACCCTATGAATAGCAGAGAAGCAGTGATAATATTGTTTCGCCTGTCGTATATAGGGTCGCTATGAGTCAGATGGGGCTGGGATTTAGCTCAGTTGGTGGAGTACTGCGCTGCAGTCTCTGAGGTCCCGAGTTCCATTCCCAGCACCGCAAAAAGGGGAGAAGGACGTGGCAATCCACTCCCAAGGCAATCCTGAAACAGTCTGCCATTGAAAACCCTATGAGGGTTGCTATGAGTCGGATACCGACTCGACAGCACCTAACAACAACATGAGTCAGATACAAACTCAATGTCACCTAACAACAATACAATAGAAAAGATGCATTTTACATTTAGACAGCTGTCCAAGCAACATAATTTCAAGGTGCTTAAGATATAAAATTATAGCCGGGCAGGTGGCACATGTCTATAATCCCAGTGACTAGGGAGGCTGAGGCAGAAGGATTGTGAGTTTGAGGCCAGAGGCAGCCTATGCAACTTAGTAAGACCTTGTCTCAAAATAAAAAATAAAAAGGGTGCAAAGGTATAGCTCAGTGGTAGAGCACTTGCCTAGCACGTGTAAGGCCCAGGGTTCAAACCCCTAGTGCTGCAAAAAAGGCACATTTTTAAAAAGATGTGGAATTACATCAGTCATCTATGCTGTACAATAGCTTAAACAAACATGTATTATCTCACAGCTTCTGAGGGCCAGGAAGTCAAGAGTGATTCAGTTGGGTGGTTCAGGCACAGGGTCTCTGAGGAAGCTGTAGTCAAGCTGTTGATCAGGGGTATAGTCATCTGAAGGTGTGACTGGGGCTGGAGGAGCCATTTCCAGTATGGCTCATTCACATGGCTGTTGTAAGAAGGCCTCTGGTCCTCCTTAAGTGGGCCTCTCCACAGCGCTGCCCGAGTAGCCTCATGACATGGCAGTGGCCTTCAAAACCCAGAACTAGTGACCCATGAAACAGTGCTTCTGCAACCGTACTGCTTTTTAGGACCTAATCTCAGAAGTGACATTCTCTTCTGCCACATTCAATTTGGGGATTTTTTTGGGGGGAGGGAGGTTGGGTTTTTTGTGAAATTTGAAGTTTGGCCCAAGGTTCTTATACATACATTGCACATAACACTGGGCCACACCCCCCAGCCCATTTTTTATTTTTTATCTTGAATCAGGGTCTCACTAAAGTTATCTAGGCCACCTCTATCCTGGAACCTGTGGTCCTGCCTCCACCTCCTGAGTTGCAGGGATTACAAGCATGTGCCATCATGCCCAGCTCTCCTTTGTTTTATTTAATTATATTTTGCAGTAATATCAAATTCACAGAAAATTATAACAATAATACAAGAAAAATCCTGTATACCTTTAATCCAGAATCCCCAGATGTAACCACACATCCTATATCATTCTCTCTCCCTGCATATATTTTTTCTGAGTCATTTGAGAATAAGTTACAGATGCAATATTCCTTTACCCCTATTTATTATTAGGTACCGTCGAGTCGGTATCCGACTCATAGCGACCCTCATAGGGTTTTCAATGGCTGAGTGCTTCGGGATTGCCTTGGGAGTGGATTGCCAGGCCCTTCTCCCAACAAGTAAACTTTAATTTTTACCAATTATTCCATTAATGTCCTTTAGAGCAAAATGAAATAATGCTTTTGTTCCACAATAAGGATCCAATCTAGGATCACAGTCCACATGTAATTGTCATGTCTCCTTAGTCTCTTTTAATATAGAACAGTTTCTCAGTCTTCTCTTGTCGTTCATGACCTTGATATTCCTGAAGACTAACAAGCCATTTATTATGTAGCATTTATCACAGGTTGGGAACAGACAGTATGAAACGTGTTACAAAACTGTATCTTCAGTCCTATGTAGCTTTGTAAATCTTTCTGGAGAGCACATAAAAATAAGCACTGTTAAATATTTTTAAAATCTATTAAGGGCTTGTGAGGCAACTTACCATTTTGAGAATTGGTAACAAAGGGAAGGAATCAAACACTGATCTCACCTTCCCTAGCAATCTTTATCACAGGAAACCAAATATAGATGAGGTGGTTGTTGTTGTTGTTAGGTGCCGTCAAGTCAGTATCCAACTCATAGCGACCCTCATAGGGTTTTCAATGGCTGACTGTTTCGGGACTGCCTTGGAGTGGATTGCCAGGCCCTTCTCCTCTTTTTTTTTTTTTTTTTGCAGTGCTGGGAATTGAACTTGGGACCTCAGAGACTGCAGCACAGCGCTCTACCAACTGAGCTAAATCCCAACCCGCCTACTCCCTAGTCTGTCTTAGTCTGGAAGCTCAGCTGAAACCTGTCTACCATGGGTGACCCTGCTGGGATCTGAGATACCGGTGGCATAGCTTTCAGCCTCATCACAACACACAAGCCCCCAGAGTGCAGCAAACTGACAGACGTGTGGGGGACAGATGAGGTAGGTGGGCAGAATTTTCTCTTCAAAGAAGTTTTTTAGAAGCAGGTGTGGTGGTGCACACCTGTAATCCCAGCACTCAGGAGACTAAGGCAGAAGCATCTCGAATTCAAGGCCAGCCTGGTCAATCCAGCAATACTCTGGTCTCAAAAATGCAAACAAAAGTGTTCTAGCAAATAAATAGAGAAAGAAAGACAGGATTAAAATTTAACCATTTTGATCAAATGGATCAAAAATGGATGAAAGACCTTAATGTAAGACATGAAACTTTGGGTTTTGGTGTTTTTCTTTAAGCACTGAAACTTTGAAGCTAATAAAGGAAAACATAAGAGACACACTTGAAGATCTAGGCATAAGCAAACATTTTCTGAATAGGACTCCAATTGCTCAGGAAATAAGAACAAGAATAGACAACTGAGACTACATTAAGTTAAAAAGCTTCTGCACAGTGAAAAAACAATCAATACAGTGAAGATACAGTGTACATAATGGGAGAAAATCTTTACTAAATATTCATTGGACAGAGGATTAATATCTAGAATATATAAAGAATTCAAAAACTTAGAAGAGTAACTCAATCAATAAATGGGCAATGAAAGTGAATAGTCTTTTCAAATGAAGAAATACAAATGGTCATAAATACATGAAAAAATGCTCAACATCTTTAGCCTTTAGGGAAATGCAAATCAAAACTACACTGAGATTCCATCTCACCCCAGTCAGAATGGCGAGCATCAACAAAACCAACAACAAATGCTGGCAAGGATGTGGGGAAAGGGAACTCTTACTGACTGCTGGTGGGAACGTAATTTAGTTCAGCCACTATGAAAATCAGTATGGATGCTCCTCAAAAAGACTGAAAGTAGAATTTCCATACGATCCAGTCATACTACTTCTAGGTATACACCCAAAATAATTAAAGTCAGCTTTCTACAGAGATACTTGAGTACTCACGTTTACTGCAGCAACTATTCACAATAGCCAAATTATGGACCCAGCCTAGGTGTCCATCAACAGATGAATAAAGAAAATGTGGTATATATACATAATAGAGTTTTATTCAAGCATAAATAAGAATGAAATTATGTCATTTTCAGGAAAATGGATGGAACTGGAAATCATCATATTAAGTGAAATAAGTCAGAGTTAGAAAGACAAACATCACATGTTTTCTATTGTATGTGGAAGCTGGGGTGGGGGGAAAGGAGAATTTAAAATCAAAAAGAGGAAATTGTAGATACAGAGAGGAAGAGGAAAGGAGGAGAGGGGTATAATAAAGAATACTATATGCTAAAAGTATATTTTATATGTGTGTGTTATTGTTGTTGTTGTTCTTAGGTGCTGTTGAGTCAGGTCCATCTCATAGCGACCCTCATAGGGTTTTCAATGGCTGTTTGCTTCGGTTTGCTTTGGGATTGCTCCTGGAATGGATTGCCACATACTTCTCCCATAGTGTGTGCGTGAGTGTGTGTGTGTGTGTGTGTGTGTGTGTGTGTGGAAATGTCATAATGAAACCCCGTACTTTGTACAATAATGTTATTGTTGTTAGGTCCCACTGAGTGATACATGCTAATAAAAAACAAAAACAGAAGTATTCTAGTAAATAAAAAGGGAAGGATGTTCAAATGTTACCATTTTGCAATCACCAATGAATAAATAGATCCACACATTGATCATCAATTGCTGCTAACATCACAAAACAAAGCCAGACATTATGCACTTCTAGCCAGACATAATCTAACACTACCTATGAAGTACAATTGTCCAAAAAACAAACCTGAATATCACCAAGTCTCTGTAAATCCACACTGTTCCACTGAAATATAACTCAAGCCACATGTGTAATTTTAAGCCTAAAAGTAGTCACATTAATTTTTATTGATATTGTGCTTGTGGTTATTTGTGGTGATGGGGATCAAACCCAGGGCCTTGAACATGCTAGGCAATTGCTCTACCACTCACCCATATCTCCAGCCCAAGTGGCCACACTAAAAGCATTAAAAGCATAAAAAGAAATATGAGAAATAAATTTTAGTAATTATTTACTTAACCCAATAATTTCAAAATATTATCATGTCAACATGAACTCAAGACAAAAAATAATGAGATAGTTTACATTCCTTTTTTGTACTAAGTCTTTGAAAGATCATGTGACTACTTATAGCACATCTCAATTTGGACTAGTCACATCTCAAGTGCTCAATAACCACAGGGAGCCAATGTCCATCATATGGGACAGTGCAACTGCAGCCAGACCTATCATGTACAGGAAGTTCAGAAGATAGGGGAACTTGGTAGATGCCACCACAGAGAAGCAAACAGCCCCAACCAGACAGTGGAATTATCTACAGAACAATTCAATTTCTTCCACAAATAAAATGCAAGAAGAGAAAAGGAGATGGAGGGTAAACCTATGCATGAAAAGAATTTCAAAATGAATATAATCCAATCACAAATCTGTTGAATCTAATATGAAGTTGATTCAAACAAAAACAAGTTTATGGCATTTATGATACAAATGAACATTTGAACGCTGGCTGAACATTTTGTGATAATAATTGTTATTTCATTGCTCGGGTGTGATAAATGTCTTATGATTATCTTTAAAGAAAGAGTCCTTATCTTTTAAAGATGCACACTGAAGCATTTGTGGATGAAATTATATGGTATTTCAGATTTGCTTCAAAGTATAAGGGAGTGTACCGGGCACAGTGGTGCACACCTGTAATCCCAGCGTCTTGGGAGGCAGAGGCAGGAGGATCGCAAGTTCAAGACCAGAGGCAGTCAGCGTAACTTAGTGAGACCCTGTCTCAAAAGTAAAAAAAAAAAAAAAAAAAAAATGGGCTGGCGGTGCAGCTCAGTGGTCCAGCACTTGCAAAGCACGCAAGCGTAAGGCCCTGGGTTCAAACCCCAGTACCACAAAAAATAAAAAAAATAAAAAAATAAAAACTAAGGGAGTCTGGATATGGAATATCCCAAAGAGGCATATCCATAAGGATAAAAAGCAGATTGGTGGTTACTAGGGCTGGGAGAAGTGGGGAATAACACCTCAATGATTATGGGTTTCTTTTGGGGGTAATGAAATGTCATGGAATTAGTGGTGATGTTTGCACAAGATTGTGAAGCATTAGATGTTATTCAATCATATACTTTAAACTGGTAGAAACGGTGGATTTTATATTAGATCAATTTTATCACTATAAAAATTAAAAATAAATTATATAATTGAAAGGAAAAAACTGGGGCTGGGGGTGTAACTCAGTGGTAGAGTGCTAGCTTAGCATGCTCAAAGCCCTGATTCAATCACCAGCCCCCCAAAAATCTATAAGGGGTGTGGGAGATGAGTATGTGGGTTACAGATGAAATAATGAATTTAAATTGATAATTGTTGAAGGTGGGTACATGGGGGGTTCATTCTATTATTTTCCTTGTGAATATGTCTAAAATTTCTCCTAATAAAAAAATTTCAAAATGTAGTTTGTTACACATGAAAGATACTTGAACATGGACTCAGTAACCAGTGATGTTAAAGGATATGATTTATTTTTAAAGTGTATAATAGCATAGTGCTTATGAAAAAATAACTCCTGCCATTTATGGGTGCTTTCTATATTATTTACTGGTAAAATGACATGATATCCTGAATTTGCACTGAAATGCTCAAGCATAAAAAAAAAAGACAGGAAGAAGTTAGTTTGAAACAAGATCTGGAAAATATTGACAACTGTTTTAGCTGAGTAGTGGGTGGAAGAGTAATCACTCAATTTTTCTATGTTTGAAACTTCCATAATAAAAATGTTTTAAATATACAAACACTGTTTATAACTTCATTCACTCATTCCAGTATGTAAATCCTCACTGGGACTCCTGTGACAAAGAGATTTTGAACTTTAACATTAAAAACAAGTAGTAAACAAAAATGGCATGCCTTTGTCTTTGAAAATAATGAAATATCCAGCAACTATTTAGAATTTTTTGCTGTGTTAGAATGTGACTGCATGAGAAAGTTCAGCACATCTGGCTGACAATGCCTGCTTTCCTTTTGCACTGGAAGAGATAGAAGTGTGTTCGTTTTGAAGAGGATGTTTATTTTGCATGTGGTGTATTATCTTCATGAGACTCCCTTAACTGATGTGGGAGCCAGGAACAGGAGCACAAGCTAAGTTGGATTTTTTTAAGCTTCAGAAAAAGAAACTCTTGGGGAATATGTATTTGCAAAGAATTTCCATATTACTATGCATGCCAATTCACTAAGTATAAAAATAAAACACTGGATTTAAAAAAGAAGAGAATTGACCATCTCTGTAATTGTTTCCATTTGAACAGAGTACTTGCATTGACAGAAAAAGGCCTTAATACACAATGAGGCTTTAATCCAAAGCTTTGTGCAACAGAAAAGTTAGAAATATTTTTGAGTTGATGAAATTCATCCTCAATTTTGACTTAGCCAGCTATTTTCATTTAAGTCAACAGAGATTTTTTAAAAACTATTATTTCTAGGGCCAGATCCTACCTAGCAATGCCTCAACAGACTTCTGATCCTTCAGGAAAGCACCATTAGAAAGTTTTCACAGGCCTGTTTTATCCTCACAAATTGGTTTTGTTTGTTGAGACATGGTCTCACTATGTAGCTCAGGCTGGCCTCTAACTTGGATAATCCTCCTGCCTCAGTTTCCTACGTGCTGGTATTATAGGCATATGGCACCATTCGTATGGATTGTTCTTAACAATTGGTTTAAAACATATTTAGCCCAGTGTATGAAAATTCATCAAATATATAGCATGACACACTAGGAGGGGACAAAAAATATTGATGAAGATGCAGAGAAACTGGAACCCACATATACTGTTGGTGGGAATGTAAAATGGTAGAGCCACTTTGGAAAGCAGCCTGGCGGTTTCTCAAAATGTTAAACATATTTCTCTCATATGCATAATCTAGATTTTTTTAAAAAAAACATGAAAGTAGAAGGGAAGCTTTTGGGGAAGAGGAAGGGAACCAGCAAGGGGAGGAGATGAAAGAGTAATGGGCAAGGGGTGAATATGATCAAAGTACATGGTATACATGTATGAAAATGTCATAATGAAACCCATTATTCTGTACAATTAATATATACTCATTTAAGAAAAGTTAAATATAGAGTTACCATATAACCCAACAATTCCACTCCTAGATATACCCAAGAGAAATGAAAACACACAGCCACATAAAACTTGTCCACCCACAGATGTTTATAGCAGCACAATTCATGCTAGCTAAGCACTCTGCACTGAGCTATGTTCCTAGTCCCATTGCATTATTTATTCATAATAACCATAAAGTAGAAACAACCTAAATAGCCACCAACAGATAAATGGAAATGTGATATATCCATATAATGGAGCATTATTCAATGAAGTACTGGCACATACTACAGTGTGGGTGAACATTGAAGACATTATGCTAAGTGAAAGAAGTCAGACACAAATGCTAAATATTGTATGAGTTGATTTACATGAAATATCCAGAACAGGCAAATCTAGACGAGGATTGCTTGCCTAGGGACAGGTTTGGGAGAAATGAGGTGCGATTGCTTGTATGTACAGGGTTTCTTTTGGCAGTGATGAAAATGTTCTAGAATTAGTAGTGATGGCAGCACAGCCTTAAGAACAGACTAAAAACTACTGAATTATACACTTTAAAATGGTAGATTTTATGATGTGAATTATGTCTCCATTTTAAAGAACTTAAAAATATTTAGCATGGCACTGCCATATCACTATTAATTTCCTTACATAAGCAAATGAAGAACATTGTGTAGTGGGTAAAATAACAATCTAGTTCCTCTCCATTGCCTAAGTCATGCTTGGAATTTAGCTCTCCAGACATATCAATCTACACTGATCCAAGCAGGCAACACATCACACTGGGTGTTGCCATACTTCAGACACTTCATTACATTGTACAAATGCCACAAAAACCTTGGATTATGTCACTTAAAAGTAAGCATAAAGACTCTGCAGTGAGACCACTGGAACTGGATCTTCTCAGATGGAGCCTCTTCCCTATTCTTCCTTACCCTGGGTCAGGGTCCCCAACAGAATTCCGTGGCTCTATGGCTCTGTGGCTCCAGACGGTGGGACCATATGAGGCAACTCAATCTGGATATCCAGTTGGGGAGGGCACTTCTCCAACCTTTTTCCAGGCTTCCTCACACCCATTTCTCCTTCCCATTCTGTGGTGGGAAAACAGTTGAATAACACACTCAGTTGTGTCTCACTTGATACAGTGGGTATGTCTCAGGTCTATAAATCTGATCTGTATAGAAATAGGTGAAGTTTGAACAAATTCAGGACAGGCTTAAAGAATAAATTGTATTATGTATCATTTTATTAAATGATTGCCTCTATTTCTTTGTTGGAGCATCCTTCTTTTTCATGTATCTAGTTTACTTAAGTCAAAGTAGTCATATAGTCTCTTTTATAGATATACAGATGCATTTATTCATACCTGGGAATTTATTTATATCTCTAATTCATTATAGAAGAGCAAAAAATGGTTAGGTTCAGAAAGAGTGAGATTAAGTTAAAGCATTGTTTTCAGTAAGTTTCAAAACCATACATCCAAACCTGAGTACAGGTAACTCTAGGTATACCTTGGCTTAGTCTTGAGTTTTTAGTGGTTGTTTTTGTTTTGTGTTTGTTTGCTTGTTTGTTTTTTGTTTTGAGACAGGGGTATCATTGTGTTGGCCCTGAATTTCTGGGCTCAAGAAATCTTCCTGTTTTACTGTCCCAAGTAGCTGGGACCCTAGGTGCATGCCACTGTGCCCAGGTTGCTTTTTGTTTGGTTGGTTGGTTGCTTTGTTTTGTTTTGTTCACAGTACTGAGGATGGAACCCAGGACCTTCATGTATGCTAGGCAAGCACTTTACCATTAAGCCATACCTCCAGCCCCTTACCAGCTTCTTTTTTATAACTAAATGAAACTTCTGTTTCATATCAGCTTATATAAGAATGAACCAAGACATAAATATGTAAAATAATAACCACACTTTAAAAAATAATAATTGTGTTGCTCATTAACAGAAGCATGAGCAAATAAAATGTAGTATATACATTCCATAGAAGATCATTCAATCTGAAAAAGGCTACAACATGGACGAACCTTGAGGACACTTGTTGTTAGGTACCGTCGAGTCAGGTCTGATTCACAATGACCCTCATAGGGTTTTCAATGGCTGATTGTTTCAGGATTGTCTAGCAAGTAGATTGCCACATTCTTCTCCTATTGAGGACACTGTTGTTGTTCTTGTTAGGTGCCGTTGAGTCGGTATCCGACTCATAGCGACCCTCATAGGGTTTTCCGTGGCTGACTGCTTCGGGATTGCCGTGGGAGTGATTGCCAGGCCCTTCTCCCATTTTTGCCGTGCTGGGAATTGAACTCGGGACCTCAGAGACTGCAGCGCAGCGCTCTACCAACTGAGCTAAATCCCAGCCCATTGAGGACACTAGGCTAAGTGAAATAAGCCAATCACGAAAAGACAATTACTATATGATTCCACTTATATGAGGTATCCAAAGTAGATAAATACATGGAGAGAGAAAATAGAATGATAGTTGCTGGGGGCTAGGAGGAGGGGAAAGGGGGGAATTGTGTGATGGGTACAGAATTTCAATTCTGAAGATGAAAGTTCTGGAAATCTGTTGCACAACAATGCAAAACTACATAACATGACTGAACTGTACACTTAAACTGGTTAAGATGATAAATCCTGTTATGTACATTTTACCACAATTTAATTGTTTTAACTAAAAAATAAATAATTGTTTTGGAATGTACCAAATACTAACTTCATAAAACCTGTTACTAAACATACTTTCCACCCAATCTGCAGACTACTGATATTATAGCAAATCATACTGTTGGTGCCAATGGTTTTCCTTCCTACTGTCAAGGCTTTCCTGTCCCCAACCACCCTGTTGGACAACCTCCAACAAGTATCCTCTGAGAAGTATCGGCCAAGTGTAGTCCTCAGACCTTAGTGATGCCTGGAGCATCAAAAAACGTCCAAACAAAGATCAGGGGTCTCTGCAAAAGGAAAAACTATTATGTCCACATGTATTTAATAAATTTGAAATGTAAGACAAGTTATGATTTCACAGAAATTTCATTATGTCCTCAACTATCATTCCAATGCCAAAGTTTGTACATTCAACATAAAGATTTGATTACTCGATTCCTTTTGCCAATAGTTGCTAGGATACATTTGATCTCACCTAATCCATTTTGATGTCATTTGCATAGTATTACTTGCATTCATCCAATTCATAATTTTTATTGGGTTTCATTAAATTCCCAAATGTGCAAAAGTGGATCAGCACTCCTGTGAAGTATAAAAGCAGTTAAGAGCCAGGGATGGTGGTGCCCACCTGTAATCACAGCACTTGGGAGGCTAAGGCAGGAGGACCTCGAGTTTAAGTCCAGTCTGGGTTACATAGCAAGACATTATCTCCAAAAAAAGAGCAATTAAGAAAAAAATTATCAAGATATTGTAGTGGCTCAAAAAAAATAGAGACGCCTAAACACCTATGTTTATTGCAGTACTATTCACAACAGCCAAGTTATAGAATCAGCCTAGGTATCTATAAATAGATGACTGGATAAAGAAAATGCAGTATATACATAAGACAGAGTTTTATTCAGCTATAAAGAAGAATGAAATTGTCATCTGCAGGAAAATGGGTATAACTGAAGATCATCATAGCTAGCAAAATAAGCCAGAAAATAAGACAAATATCATGTTTTCTGTCATATGCAGAATCTAGATTTTTTTTAAAAGACATGAAAGTAGGAGGATTGTTTAGGAAGAGGAAGAGATCCAGTGGGGGAGGAGACAAAAGAGGGTGAATGTGATCAAAGTATATGGTTTAAATATATGAAAATTCATATTGAAACCCATTATTTTGTACAGTCTGCAGTATATCTAATAAAATGAACGAAAAAGGAAATCAATGTGGATATAGAATATTACTCTATACTGAGACAAGGAAATGTGTCAGAGCGATGGGCAGAGGAAAAAGAAAAGGAATAAGAAACAAATAATTATAGGAAAATGATAGGTTATTTGTCTGTAGACCCCTGTGGTTTGCCTGTTATGAAACTGTCAAATAGTGGCAGAAAACACCAGAGCCTTTGAATCCTCTTCAAAAACAAAGCCCAGTGACCTCTCTCGTGAACCAACTTGAGATTTTCCAGAATAAACTAAAAATTGTGCTTTCCAGGATGCTAGAGGTTCAAGTTGTACCACTGCCAAGAACTTTGTAAAACAATTCACAATGTTAGTAGAAATGTGCTAGGAAGGGAAATGGATTGGCTTACTGGCAAAATTCTCCTATAAAATGACAGTATGTACATCACCTAATATCAATGGCATTCTGTATAAACGAGGACTTATTGTGTTGCCTGCAGCCATAGCCCTGTGGCATCCGATCCCGTCAGATCTCGGAAGCTAAGCAGGGTCGGGCCTGGTTAGTACCTGGATGGGAGACCGCCTGGGAGCACCAGAAGCTGTAGGCTTGGGAGAAGGACCTGGCAACCCCCTCCCAAAACTCAATCTGCCATTGAAAACCCTATGCACAGCAGAGAAGCACTGACAGTAGTGTTTCGCCTGTTGTACAGAGGGTCGCTATGAGTTGGATACTGACTCAACGGCACCTAACAACAACAACAACATTATTGTGTTAATATGAATAGGTAGTTCACATTATATCTACAATACATTTGTTCTTGGCCTATGTAATGAGCCTACCTGAGGGAAAAGTGCTCAGTATTTTCTTTTCTTGATCTCTGAATACCCATAGTACAAAAGTAATTTTTCATTTAGGTAAAAATGATTGGGGAGCCAGTACTAGGGTAGTGGCAGCTATGCAAGCAGAATTTCAGGACTTTGCTAGGTGAGTCAGATTGGTGGTAAGTGGCAGAAAAATAATTGCAACTGCTTGGAGCCATAGAGAAGGTTACTGGTTCACAAAACTTAATTCAGATACCCAAATAATATCATTATAACTGGCTTTGTCTCCATGTCTCCTCTACCTTCTGCCATGTTAGCTTCATTTTCAAATTTACAGAGCATCTCCCATTTGTTCTAATCACATATGCTCTCAGGCTGAACTCCAATATGCCTCGCTTCTAATGTTATTGTTAGGTGTCGTCGAGTCATGTCCGACTCATAGCAACCCTCATAGGGCTTTCAATGGCTGATTGTTTCGGGATTGTCTCAGGAGTGGATTGCCACATCCTTCTCCCATTTTTGCAGTGCTGGGAATCGAACCCGGGGCCTTACAGGCTGCAGAGTGGCACCCTACCAACTGAGCTAAACCCCGCCCCTTGCTTCTAATAGCACCCACTAAAATTGACTTGAATTTACTGGCTAAGTCTAACTGGGTCATATGTCCATCCATAAATCAGTTTCTGCGGCCAAGAGAAATAAATGTTTCGACTGGCCCCTCGTGAGTTCCCATCCAGCCCTGGTGCGGGGATGAATCCAATTCTCTCCAAAGCACAGCCTGATGTGCAAGAAGAGGTGGCCTTCTGAAGGAAAACCAGAGAATCCTACCAAGAAAAGGCTGAGGGGTGATGGAGACAGGGGTGATAACAGATGCCAACTATAGCATGTGAATAAAATGAGTTTTTTCGCACTCCTTTACTCACTCGGGACAGCTGGATGTCAACAATATGCTTCTTGACTCGGAGCAGAAGTAATGCAACTAAATTGCCATCAGTCAGTGCATGTTTCTTCAGTATGCTGTGAAAAGTCATGTGCAGCCCCTAGAAGGTGGCTTTTCCATGCCGAGTGCATTAACTATCAAGAAGCTGTTCACGCCACTATGACACTGATAATGCCTGTAAAGATCATGTCCACACATTCCAGTGCTTGCTGCTTTCCAAGGTACAATTCAGTATGCATGGAATACATTGGATAATCTGAATTTATCACTCAGAATCCAAAATACCATGGTTCCTAAGGTTCAACAGATTGAACGTGAATATTTTAAAATATATTTTTGGGGGGTACTGGGTGAGGCCCTGCATGCTTTGCAAGTGCTGGGCCACTGAGCTGCAGCCCCAGCCTACTTTTTTTACTTTTTGAGACAGGGTCTCACTAAATTACACAGACTGCCTCTGGTCTCGAACTTGCGATCCTCCTGCCTCTGCCTCCTGAGCCGCTGGGATTACAGGCATGTGCTACCGTGCCCAGATAAAATATATATTTTTAAGAAAGATCAGATTACAGAATAAATGGCCCAGTTACCAGGAGTGTGAACCTCCCTCAAATTTTAATGCATTTCTTCCTTTGATAGAGAAAAAAACCACTGCTGTATTTTGGGATACAATTTCAAATCACATCCAGTTGCAGTTAAACAAGGCAGATTGATCTCATATATATTCAGTCCCTATCTTCAAATCCCACTAGAAAGATAGAAGCCAGTCATGGTGGCGCATGCCTGAAATCCCAGCGACTTGGGAGGTGGAGGCAAGAGGATCGCAGGTTTGAGGCCAGGGCAGATTGCATAACATGATGAGACACTGTCTCAAGATAAAAAATTTTAAAAATGGGCTGGAGGTGCAGCCCAGTGGTAGAGCACTTGCAAAGCATACATAAGGCCCTAGGTTCAACCCCCATGTACCACCCCCAAAAAAGAAAGAACATTTAAGGCATAAACTCACAAAGAAGCAGAAAGTGCCCCCCTCAAGAAAAAATATGACAGCAGATGAGACATAACAAATTTTGAAAATTTTTAAAGGCTAGAAAGTGAATGACCAAGTGTCAAATGGCATAATGAGGCAAAAAATCGAAGTGCCTGCCAGGTGGGAAGCTAATAAGAAGCAAGATGATTCATATCACAGAAGCCCAGAAAGGCTTAGGAATAGGAAGGGGAGAGCTTTCTGAAAGGTGAGGTGCAGGGTGGAGCCTGTTCCTTTTAAAGGAACAGCTAGATCCCAGAGCTTCATCCTACCCCAACACAGTCCTAAATATACAATTAATGTGCCTAAAAGTATACTTAATTAGTGAAGAATCCTGCAGCATAGCCACGCTAGTCAAAGATCATTTAAGGAACAAAAAAAAGGCTGGGTATAGAGGCTCAGGGTATAGAGGCTCAAGCCTATAACCCCAGTGACTTGAGAGACAAAGGCAGGAAGATCGCCAGTTTGAGACCAGAGGCAGCCTACATAATTTAGCGAGATCCTAATTCCAAAATTAAAAAAAAAATGGACTGTGCGTGTAACCAAGAAGCAGAGTACTTGCAAGATATGTGCGAGGCCCTGGGCTCAACCCATTGTTGTTGTTGTTAGGTGCCGTTGAGTCGGTATCGGACTCATAGTGACCCTTATAGGGTTTTCAATGGCTGACCGTTTCAGGATTGCCTCGGGAGTGGATTGTCAGGCCCTTCTCCCATTTTTGTGGTGCTGGGAATTAAACTGGGGACCTCAGAGACTGCAGCGCAGCACTCTATCAACTGAGCTAAATCCCAGCCAGGGCTCAACCCATAAGTACCACAAAAAAAAAAAAAAGAAAGGAAGGAAGGAAGGAAGGGAGGGAGGGAGGGAGGGAGGGAAAAGAAAGAAAGAGAGAAAGAAAAGAAAAATTTTTTAAAGGGGCTAAGGATATGGCTCAGTGGTAAAGTGCTTGCCCAGTAGGTGCAAAGCCCTGGGTTCAATTCCTAGCAACACACACACACACATACACACACACACACACACACACACAGAGAGAGAGAGAGAGAGAGAGAGAGAGAGAGAGAAACAAAAATAACTGGATGCTGTGGTACATACCTATAGTTCCACCTATTCTAGAGGCTGAGGATTGCTAGAGCCCAGGAGTTCAAGTCCAGCCTGGGCAATATAACAGTACCCCATATCTAAATTTTAAAAAATGAAAACAAGAAAAAAATGATATTTCTAAGCAGGAAAACCATACCCAAAAGTTTAAGTTAGCAAGAAAACTGTTAATGTTCTGCAAGACAATAAAACCGTAACCTTTATAGCTATCATTTCCTATAGACATCTCTATTTGACAAAAATCTACAAGTTAACATATAAGGAGTAGGAACCCTAATAATAGAAGGTAGTATGTCAAACAAAGGTGCACTTACCTAGAGAATGAAATAATTCTTGGGCAGTCCTGTTCGACAAGACTGCCATATGACATGAAAAACACATTTAGTCATTCTTTTGCCTTGTTTATGTGTTTTGGATAATTTTTATTAAAGGAAATACATATCTCTCTGAGAAGCTTGAGTGTGATTTTTTTCTGTAGCTCACTGTTGAACACGATCGTTGACTAGTAAGCCCTCTCTGGCACAGGAAACAAGGTTACTGAGAGCTCCTGAATTTCAAAGTCTATGGCTCCTACAACTGAGGGATTGATTTGTTGTTGTTAGGTGCTGTGGAGTCGTGTCCAACTCATAGCGACCCTCATAGGGTTTTCAATGGCTGATTGTTTCCGGATTGCCTCTGGAGTAGATTGACAGGTCCTTCTCCCATCTTTGCAGCACTGGGAATCGAACTCAGGACCTCAGAGACTGCAGAGCAGAGCTCTACCAACTGAGCTAAATCCCAGCCCCTGAGGGATTGATTTAGGCTTTTTCTAATCATGAATTTGGGAATACTGGAGAAATTTTTTGATTTAGCTAGCCTGGTGCCATCCCTGCGCCAAACCATCATGGCCAGGCAGTCAAGATTGTTAAGAACCTGGTAGCTCTCAGTTCAAACATATGGCTGGACAGATGAAGGGAAGCAAGTGCCGGATCATAACAATGATGGACATCCACCTCAAGTTAGGAACACCAGGCCCATTACAACAGAATGACCTGCAAGGGCAGGGTGGGAAAATGTCAACGCTATCCAACAACAGCAATCTAACAATGGTGTCACCTTTTGGGAGGAAGAATATATATAAATGGGGGACTATATGAGGAGGTGATAAACACAAAGTAGGACCCCAACAGTGAAGAGAGGGAACAAGACGGGAGAGGCATGGAACAAAGTCCCTGGGAAAGATCACCAGAAGCTGGGGTTGGAGGCTTCAACCCCTGCTTTTTAGGGATGCTGGCAATCTTAGAAGAGCTGAGGGGTATTTTGTTTATTTTCTGCAGTTTAGGGGATTAAACCTAGGGGTTTCCTGCCTATTCAGTAAGTGCTCTACCACTGAACCACATGCCCAGCCTGAAGAGCTAGATTTGATAAAGGATGAATGGCAGCTACCGTTGGCTTAACAAGCTACCAGCCAACAGATCATGACCTACTGCCTCAGCACCCCTGCCCTAGGAACCATAATTAAAATGCTTACAAGCATTCTCCATATTACAGTAGTAAAAGTATTGTTCTATGTGTGATTTTAACTTTTTCCACTGTACTAGCTCCTTTCCCATATAACCCTAGTTCTTAAAACTAGATGCGTAAAACATAACCTAAAGTATTTGTTTAAATAGGCAGATTTAGCTGGACACAGTGGCACACACCTGTAACACCAGCAACTTGGGAGGCTGAGGCAGGAGGATGTGAGTTCAAGGCCAGAGGCAGCCTGTATAACTTAGTGAGACCCTGTCTCAAAATAAAAAGTAAAAAAGTGGACTTGGGGTGTAGCTCAGTGGTACAGAGCTCTCAAAGCAAGTGTGAGGTCCTAGGTTTAACCACCTAGTACCAAAAAAAAAAGGAACAAAACTTTATTTCTCATAGTTCTTGTAGTTGTTGTTAGGTGCCGTTGAGTCATTCTAGAGGTTGGAAAGTCCAAGATGAAGTCACTAGTGTCTGCAAAGGGCCTGCTTCTTGCTTCATAAATGGTGTCTTCTCACTTCACCCTTTACATGGCAGAAGGGAGACAGGGCACTCTGGAGTCTCTTTTATGGACATGCTAATCCCATTCATGAGGGAGTCCACCTTCATGACTTAATCATCTCCCAAAGTCCCCACCTCCAAATACCTGGGAGGTTAAGATTTCAACATATGAATTTGGGAAGTACACATTCTATAGCAGGACTCCTGAGCATTCATCATTTCCCATGATTCCCACTGTTTGGCATCTCTTTGTGCTCAGATACCTGCTCCTGGAGGACAGGGAGGGGCCTTGCCATCTCTGCTTCCCAGGAGCTCTGGGAATAGCTCCTATGCATGGTTTGTTGTTGTTAGGTGCTGTCAAGTCGGTATCCGACTCATAGCGACCCTTGTAGGGTTTTCAATGGCTGACTGTTTTGGGATTGCCTTGGGAGTGGATTGCCAGGTGCTTCTCCCATTTTTGCAGTGCTGGGAATTGAACTCTGGACCTCAGAGACTGCAGTGCAGCGCTCTACCAACTGAGCTAAATCCCAGCTCTCTGTGTGTGGTAGATGCACGCTAATTGCTTGAAACATCACCTTGAATAAGGTAGACAGAGGACACCAAAAAACCAACAAAAAAACCCCAACGTAAACAAAAGCAACAACCTCCCAGCTTTCTGAAATACAGATCCACAGGCACTGTTGCTGGGGCTGGGATTTAGCTCAGTGGGTAGAGCGCTGCGCTGCAGTCTCTGGGGCCCTGAGTTCAATTCCCAGCACCGCAAAAATGGGAGAAGGGCCTGGCAATCCACTCTCAAGGCAATCCCAAAGCACTCAGCCATTGAAAACCCTATAAGGGTCGCTATGAGTCGGATACCAACTCGATGGCACCTAACAACAACAACAACAACAAGGCACTGTTGCTACTCTCCTCCCTCTGCCTCTTCCAACTTGTCTACTATCTCCTCTACTCCACTACTTTTGCTAGAAGTGTGGATGACATCATAACTACTAACTTAAAAGGTCATTTCTTATTTCTTCCCTTGCTTGATCTCTCCCTTCCCATTTAGAATTGAGGAAGAATTGTCAGAGAGGACGGAAGACAATTCAGAAAGCACAGCATCATGGAAGTCTATAGAAGAATTTCAGGAAGGAGGGTGTGATTAACATTGTCAAATACTGCAGAGAGATAAGAACCAAATAACATCTTGTACTTTTGGCAGGTAAGGGGTCATTTGCGTGGACAGAGACTGTGTAGCCCCTTCTTCAATGTTCTTCCACAGTAGTTCCATAATTAACCATGGTTGGGCACTGATTGCAAATATGAGCAGAGGCCCTGGGTTAATGAGCTTTTCTTTGCTGTGACAAAATACCCGAGAAAATCAACTGAAAGGAGGAAAGATTTATTTTGGCTCAGAGTTTTTAGTCCATGGTTGCTCGGCTCTGTTGTTTCTGGGTCATGGTAAAGCAGAACATCATGGCGGAAAGCAAGTGGTGGAGGAAAGCTGCTCACCTCATGGCAGCCAGGAAGTATAAAATATCAAAGGCACCCCCCAGTGACCTACTTCCCCTGACAAGGCCCTACCTCCTACAGTTTCCACCACCTCCCAATAGTCTATTCAATTATGAACCCACCAATGGATTAACCCATTGATGAGATCAGAGCCCATGTGATCCAATCACTTCCCCAAAGCCTCACTTCTGAATATTGCTGCACTGGGGACTAAGCCTTTAACACAGGAGCCTGTGAGGGCATTTCAGATCCAAACCATAACAGCCTCGCTCTCCTCAAATCAAGGATGATGGATAGTCTTACTGATGTCCTGCTACTTCCAAGGAATCTATACTAGTAGAATCTTGTTTCAAGTTGTATTTAAGGTTGTTTTTCTTTAGTTTTTTTTTTCTCCCACTCTTCACTTTCTATTCAGCAAGACACTCATTGACTTTGTCAAAGACCCCCACAAAGGCCACCAGAGCCACCCTTTAATGACACAAATGGGGTTTATTAAATTTGCTGAGCAAGGGAGAGCCTTGAGTTCACAAAGTCTTAGTAGCAACTAAAAAGAAGGAAGTTAAAAGGCTAGGCTTAGATGGTCTTAGGCTGGGCTGGGCAGGGAATGAACACGTGTCAGAATCTCTAGACCGCACAGTTGCTGAACCTTGAAACAAATGGGTTAAACAGGCTGGTGCTAAAACAATTTGGGCTTCATCTGTTTTTGTTGCAACTTTGTGGTCCGCCCTTCTGGGACACACAGTTAAGTTATCCATTATAGAAAATTATGCTGTAAATAGCATTCTAATACGACACTGAAAAGACATGCATTTTGCCAATTTCTAAGTTTTGCATAATTTTTTCATATTTTGCATATAAAAGTAAGAGCTATTCATTAGAAGTCTGGGAACAACATGATATGGTGCATGAATGATAAATAGATTTCAACTGTAGATCCAACTCAGTGTGATTGGTGGCACAGTGCTGGGTTAAGGATTTTGAGGCTTTATTTGGAGTCTTTTTTTTTTTCCTTTGGCAGTACTTGGGGGTTGAACCAGGGCCTCACACATACTTTGCAAGTGCTCTACCACTGGGCTGCACTTCTATCCCATTTTTTTACTTTTTATCTTGAGACAGGATCTTGCTAAGTTACTACACAGGCTGCCTCTGCCCTTAAACTCGTGATCCTCCTGCCTCTGCCTCCCCAGTTGCTGGGATTACGGGTATGTGCCACTGCATCCAGCTGTATCTAGAGTCTTAAAGAAAGACTCCCATGATCTATTACAACATTCATGTGCTTCCTGTTCTAAACTAGAAATTATATTTTGCTGTTGTGGCCCCAGAACCTGAGCTGCCCTGGTTGTGCCCTCAGCAGCATGGTTGTGCCTGTCTTCCTGGGACTGTGTGAGCCAAACCAAGATGCTGCCATCAAATCCCCTTTGTTACTTAAGTAAGTCCTAGTTAGGCTTCTGCCACTTGCAATCAAGAGTCCTGAGTGATGTATCAATCTGCACACAAAAGTTTGCATACAATTTCAGGCCCTTGCTAAACCCATCCACAAACTCCTGATTGAACAGCCTTACTTTAAGAACTCTCTAATTTGAGGCTGGGAGTGTGGCTCACTGGTAGGGAAGATGCCTAGCAGGTGCAAAGCCCTGAGTTTGATCTCCAGCACTGACAAAAAGAAGAAGAAATGAAAAAAAACCTCATTTACCATTTTACTCTGGGTATAGCTCCACAATACTGAAATCTCATAAAGTATTTATAAATCTCTATTCATACACCTATGTTGTTGCTGTTAAGTGCCGTCGAATTGGTGTCCAACTCATAGCAATCCTACCTACAACAGGTGAAACAGTATTGTTACTGCTTCTCTGCTATTCATAGGGTTTTCAAAGGCAGATTGCTTTTGGTTTTTGGTTTTTGGTTTTTGGGGTTTTTTGGAGTGGGTTGCCAGGTCCTTCTCCCAAGCCTATAGCACCTGGTATTCCCAGGCAGTCTCCTATCCGAGTACTAACCAGGCCTGACCCTGCTTAGCTTCCAAGATCTGACACCACAGTGGTATGGCTGCAGGTTCACACACCTACAGTTAAGTGGTTATATTAATACCTTTGAGAGTTTTGGGGGAAAAGAAAGTCTTTTTACCTCCATTGGCTCATCAGAGTACCTAAAATCCAGTCTTACAGCTATATTTGTCAGTGTTAAACAAAGACATCTTATTTGTACTTTTTTCCCCACAAAAAGGTATGGCATGCCAACTACAGTAGGCACTGCACTACATGAAGAAGATGGCTAGGATTCATGGCCTTGTGGAGCTTGGACTCAAGTGGCTGAGAAAAACAAGCAGGGGATCTCTTACTTAAATGCCCCCGATGTGCCATCATTATTTATTAAACTACATAAGAAATGTATTTACAAAATATTCAATCACATTGGCTTATCTACTAAGGCCAAACATATGTCATCCCATGACCCAATTATCACATGGCTAGATATAAACTCAAGAAAAATGGTGCATATGTCTTCCAAAATATTTATATAAGAATATTCAGAGGAGCTTTGTTCATAACATCCAAAACCTAGAAACAACTTGAACTTTCATCAACAGGGCAATGGATAAACAAAGTATAGTACATTCATGCAAATAGAAAACTGCACAGCAATAAAAACAAATTCCTATTGCACATAGATGAATCACAGACATGAAATGTAGAAGAAGAGCCAAGCATGGTGGTCCACACCTGTAATCCCAGACCTTAGGAGGCTGAAGCAGAAGGATTGCAGGTTTGAGGCCAGCCTGGAATACATAGTGAGTTCGAGGCCAGCTTGCATTATATAGTGAGATCCAGTCTCAAAAAAACAAAACAAAAAAATAATGAGTGGAAGAAGCCAGACACTAAAGAGAAAGTGCTGGCTGTGCATGGTGGTGCTTGTCTGTAATCCCAGCACTCAGGAGGCTGCGGCAGGATGATTGCATGTTTCAGCGCAGCCTGAGCAACTATAATGGTTTGGCTCTAAAATGTCCCCCAAAAGTCATGTGTTTGAATGTTTAGTCCCCAGCTGGTGGTGCTGTCCTGGGAGGTTATGGAACGTTGGGAGGTGGGATCTAGCTTTGTGGAAGTAGGTCACTGGGGGCAGGCCTTTGGAGGTTTTTACTGGGACCAATGGTTCCAGTTGCTCTCTGCCTCCTGATTGCCAAGATGTGAGATTCTGTGCTCCAGGCCCTGCCACCACATCTGCCTCACCTCCATTATGGACTATGAACCTCTAACCATGAGCCCCAACAAATATTTCCTCCCATAAATTTGCTTTGGTCTGTTTCTCTGCCACAGTGACAAAGAAGCTGGCTAATACAGCTACATAGTGAGATGATGGGAGAAGACAGGAGGGGGAGGAGGGCAAGGAGGAGTGAGGAATGAGAGTGGGCGACCTCGAAGAAAACAGCCCAACTTTAACAGTTCAGGAAATAATTATAATAATACCAACAATACCAAAGGATGTTGTTAGTAATACAAATGGGCTAGGTTATTCATGTAATACTGCTGCCAGTGTAAAAAGATAGATCACTACAGAAAAAAGTGTGGACTTAAATCATAATTGGGATGCAAGGGTATACAGAAAAATATTCCCACAAAAAGACATGCAAGTAGAGGAGAGGCCATTGGTAGGGGGTAAGAGAGGGGGAGGAGGGGCACAAGAGGGTAAGGGGGAAGTTATCTGTACCATGTACAATGAAACACATATATGGAAATGTCACAATGAAATGCATGTCAGAATGAAACACATTAAGTTATACATTAAAATTTCCAATAAAATAAATAAATAAATAAATAAATAAAATGTAAGCACTGTATAATAGGTGCTGGGATTTAGCTCAGTTGGTGGAGCACTGCTCTGTAGTCTCTGAGGTCCAGAGTTCAATTCCCAGCACCACAAAAATGGGAGAAGGACATGGCAATCCACTCCCAAGGCAATCCTGAAACAATCAGCTATTGGAAACCCTATGAGGGTTGCTATGAGTCAGACACAACTTGACGGCACCTAACAACAACAACTGTATAATTCCATTTAACTGAATGAAGTCCAAAAACATGTAAAACTAATTTACGACGATAGAATTCAGGAAACTAGTTGCTCTGGAGTAACGAGTGCTATTCATTGAGAAGGAGGTATGAGGGAATCTTCCAGGTTGCTGTAAATGTCCTATATCTTGATCTGATTGATCTTTCCATATGGGTTTATTTATGTAAAAAAGTCCTCAAGGTGTACACAGGAGATCAGTGCGTTTTGTGCACTACACTATTGCAGCGTAACAAACCACCCCAAAGTTCAATGCTTTGAAGCCATGACAACCACTTATTATCACTCACAATTGTGTTGGCTGCCTGGGCGGCTCAGCCTCTGGCAGTTTCAGTCAGCTGGTGGCTGGGCTGGACTCACCTGGAGGCTCACCTGGGATGCATACTGGGCCTTGCTTTCTCTGGGTAGTCTCAGGACCGCTTCTCACCATGTGGCCTGTCCAACAGGACAGGTTGGCAATAGTTGGCAGGCACACCTCAGGGTGCCACTCCGACCTCCCTTCAAGCGAGAAAGCTGCGGGGATGAGCGTAGTTAGCTGACAGCCTCCACGTGTTGTACCATTGACGCCATGTTCTCCCTGCGCTTTCCCTCGCCAGGGATTGAGCCCAGTGACGACACTAGAGCTGGGCCATTCCTACCGACCAAGGGACTTCTCTCATGGGCAGTCTTTTCTCTGGGGCTCCCTGTCAGCCTGGCCCTGAATTTCTCAGGCCACACTGCTTCTACTCACCCCTCCGTGCTTCCTTCTTTCCCTTCGTAAGTTTCAGACCTGCAACACAATTAGAAACCCTTCCCACGCTCCTCCTGCTCACTCTTCCTTTTTCTTTCACTGGTGTTTCCTCTAATACATTTCTCACAGAGCTGGATGTGTTGGCATGCACCTGTAATCCCAACACTCGGGAGGCTGGGGCAGGAGGATCAAAATTTCGACGCCACCCTGGGCTGCAGAGGAAGACCCTGTCTCCGAAAGAAAATCTCTCGTACATGTAATTCAGCCTTGGTGTTTGCTTCCTGAAGGATCCAAGCTGACGGGAGTCCCCAAAACAAGTGCCCCAAGAAAAAGGAAGCAACACCCACCAGTGAGCCTACAAGCCAGCCCCAGAACTGGCCCAGGGCCACTTCTGCCACATTCTATTGTTTAACTCAAGTCACAAGCCAGTTTGACTCAATGTGAGAGGGAAACACCACAGCATGGCTATTTTTTTTTTTCAGTGTTGGGGATGGAACCCAGGTCCTTGTGCATGCTAGCCAAGCGTTCTACCACTAAGCCACGTCCCCAGTCCAGCATGAATATTGAGGCCACTTTTAGAGATTAGCTACAATAGCCATATGTACATTATATCTTAACTTTAAAAATCTTTCTAAAAACATCCTGTCAGAGCTGGGGGTTTAGCTCAGTTGGTAGAGCACTTGCTTAGCTTGTGTAAAAGCCCTGGGGTCAATCCCCAGCATCACCAAAAAAAAAAAAAAATCTTGTTATTAGGAGAAGCCTTGGATTTGAGCTAGAGAGGAGGAGTGTACTGTGGATGTCAACCCCAGAAAGGGAGACCTCTGAAGGATGCCACCTGTGTTCCTGCCATGTGACAGCACTGAAAGAGGAAGGGTCTCCAAAGGTCACTGCTCATGTTTGGTTTTGTACGTGGGCTCCACTGTGTACTCTATGTACTCCATTCCCATGGGCCATTCATCTGTCAGCTTAGCCTTGTGCGCCATGGAGTGATTGAGGCAGCATACACGATCGAGCACAGGTTAAGGCAAGCACTGGCTGAGCTCCACTGGCTTCACCTGTGAACTCTTGTCATGAAGCTTTTCAGTTTAATTGTTATTTGTGTATAATATAAACAGTAATCTGATCTCATTAAACAATTACACAGCATCATATTTGGCAGTTACAAAAACCAAGCACATCATTGTACTTTCTTTTAAAAAAAAGACAGAAAAAGACTCGAAAGAGACAATTTTTGCCTTTTATTTCATCTATATTGTGCCTCACGAATAAGTGCTTATAGTCATGTTGTTGTTGTTGTTGTTGTTAGGTGCCATCGAGTCGGTATCTGACTCACAGCGATCCTACATACAACAGGTAAAACACTATGGTCAGTGCTTCTCTGCTGTTCATAGGGTATTCAATGGCGGACTGTTTTTTGGGAATGGGTTGCCGGGCCCGCCTCCCAACTTGTAGTCATAGAACCAAGGAAAAGCTATGGCAGAAAATAAAAAACAAAAGTTGTGGTAGGAAAGGTAGCTTTTACTAACACGCCAAGGTGAACTTGGGAGTTAAACCACCAGATGATCAGGTGCAAAGAGGTGAGAGCCACAGTATGGGCTGGTAAAGGGCTATACCTAGAGGGCCTTAGCTTGAGAATTTTTTGCACTTCAAGAGGTCTGGGGAGATGTTCTCTTGGGAAGAGGTGGAGGGCGAGAAGGATTCTTACTTTTTAAATGAAATCATAATTGACATAAAATACATAGATTTTAGCAGAGTGTGGTGGCAAATACCCGTAATCCCAGTACTTGGGAGGGTGATGCAGGAAGATCACCAAGTTCCAGCCCAGCCTGGGCTACAAAGGTGAATTCCAGGCCAGCTTGGGCTATGTAGTGATATTCTCTCCTGGAAAACCAAAAATTAAAAATAAAAAATCATAGATTTTAATATACAGTTCAATGAGCCTAGAGGGATTTCTGTGTCACCACTACGTAAATCAAGGTGGAATATTTCTTTTATCTCAGAGTTCCCTTTCACATCTTTCCAGTCAATCCCTAGTCCCCTACACTCCCCAAATCTTCTTGAAACAATTTCTGATTTTATCAACATTTGTTAGTTTTGCTTGTCCTAAGATTTCATTTACATGGAATCTAATAGAATGGCTTCTTTCATTCAACATGTTTTGGGGGATTTGTTTGTTTGTATTTTCTTGGGCACTTGGGAGTTGAATCCAGAGCCTCGCACATACTTTTGTAAGTGCTGTACCACTGAGCTGCACCCCTAGCCCATTTTTCACTTTTTATTTTGAGTCAGGGTCTTGCTAAGTTGTGCAGGCTGCCTCTGACCCTAAACTGGTGATCCTCCTGCCTCTGCCTCCTGGTTGCTGGGATCATAGGCATGCGCCACCATGCCCAGTTTCAACATGATGTCTTTAAGGTTAATCTTTGTTGTTGCATGTGTGCTACTTATTGATTCCCTTTTCATTACTCAACAGTATTCCATTGGATAAACATACCACTATTTGATTATCCATTCTCCTCATAAAGGATACTTGAGTTGTTTCCAGCTGGGGTTCTTATGAAGAAAGTTGATGATGAACATTTTGTACAGTTTTCTGGTGACAGATGTTTTCATTAACTTCTGAAAAATATCTAGGCATGAGATGTATGGGTTCTAAGGTAAGATGTATATTTAACTTGATAAAGAACTGAGAGGAGGAGTGTACCATGGAAGTTGACACCAGGGAGGGAGACCTCTGGAGGCAGCACTCGCCCAGCATGTGCAAGGCCCTGGGTTTGGTACCCAGCACTAAAAAAAAAAAGGAAAGAAAAGAAAGTATGTAGAGTCCTTTAGTCATATTACACTGAGTCACCTAGAGACCAGTGCTTCCCAAACCTTACAATGCATAGGAATCGCCTGGAGATCTTGTTAAACTGCAAATTATAATTCATTAGGTCTGAAGTAGGGGTCCAAATTTCTGCTTTTATTTTTTTTCAGGCCTGACTCCACCTCCCAAGTGTGGGGATACAGGTGTGCACCACCATGCCCAAAAAGTTCGACAAAGTTGTACTTTTTTACATTCCTACCAGCATTTCAAGAAAATTCTAGTTGTTCCACATCCTTTCCAATAGTTAGCACTGTCAGGTTTTTTTAAAATGTTAGTTACCATTGTTGTTGTTGTTCTTGTTAGGTGCCATTGAGTCGGGTTCAATTCATAGTAACACTATGTAGAAGAGAATGAAACACCACTGGACATTATACCATGCACATGATCTTCTTATGTTTAAGCCCACTGTTGCAGACACTCTGTCAATCCCTCTGGTTCAGGGTCATCTTTACTTTTATTGACCTGCCATTCTCCCAAACACGATGTCTTTCTCCAGGGATTGGTCCCTCCCAACATGTACAAAATACATAAGACACAGTCTAACTATCCTTGCTTCCAAGGAACACTCTGGTTGCACTTCTAGGATGGATCTGTTGGTTCTTTTGCCAGTCCATAGTAAATTCAATATTTGTCTCCAGCACCATAATTCAAATTTTCTCCTGTCTCCCTTATTCAACATCCAGCTTTCACAAGCAAATGATGTGACTGAAAATATCATGGTATGAGTCAGGCACACCTTCTTCTTCAATGTAAGGTTTTTACTTTTCAACACTTCAAAGAAGTCTTTTGCAATAGCTTTTCACAGTGCAATGCATCTTTTGATATTCTGATTGCTGCTTTGGTGGGTGTAGGTTATAGAACCAAGTAAAGCAAAATCTTGGACAACCTCAATTTTTTCTCCATTTATCATGATGGTATTTACTGACTCGGTTGTGAGGATTTTTATTCCCTTGATGTTGAGGAGCAATCCATACTGAAGGCTGTGTTCTTTGATCTTCACCGGTAAATGTTTCAAATCCTCTTCACCTTCAGCAATCAAAGTTGTGTCATCTTCATAACATGGGTTGTTAATGAGTCTTCCTCCAATCCTGATGCTGTATTCTTCTTCATAAAGTCCAGCTTCTCAGATTATTTGCTCAGCATAGAGATTGAAGAGGTATGGTAAAAGGGTATAGCCCTAACACGCACCTTTCCTAACATTAAACCAGGCAGTGTTTCCTTGTTCTGTTTGAAATGACTGCCTCCTGGTCCATGTACAGATTCCTCATGAATACAATTAAGTGCTCTGGTATTCCCATTCTTCACAATGTTATCCATAATTTGTTGTGATACATACAGTCCAATGCCTTTGCATAGTCAATAAAACATACACATCTTTCTGGTATTCTCTGCTTTTGGCCAATATCTGACATCACAATGATGTCCCTGGTTCCATGCCCTCTTCTGAATCCAGCTTGATTTTCTACCAATTCCCTGTCAAAACATTGCTTCAGTCACTTTTGAATGACCTTTAGTAAAATTTTACTTGCATGTGATATTAGTGAGATCATTCAGTAACTTCCACATTTGGTTGTATCTCCTTTCTTGGGAATGGGCACAAATATGGATCTCTTCCAGTCAGTTGTCCAGGTAGCTGTATTCCAAGTCTCTTGGCATAAACAGGTGAGCACCTCCAGTGCTGCATCTGTTTGTTGAAACATCTCTATTGGTATTCCATCAATTTCTGGATCTTTGTGTTTTGCCAATTCCTTCAAGGCAGCTTCCACTTCATCCTTCAGTACCATTGGTTCCTGATCATATGCAACCTCTTGAAATGGTTGGTCATCCACCAATTCTTTTCAGTATAATTACTCTGTGTATTCCTTCCATCTTCTTTTGATGTTTCCTGCATAGATTATTATTTTACTATTGGTACTCGAGGCCAGTGCTATCTTAGTTGGACTTTAATACATTTCTATGGTGACTAATGATGTTGAGCACCTTTACCTGTGCTTATTGGACATTACTAAATCTTCTTTTGGAAAGTGTCTATTTTGAAAGTGTCAAGCTGCCATTTCTACAGTCTGTTTTAATCTTCTTTTAAAGAAGCAGTTATCCAAGTTTGCTATCTGAAAGAGTTCTGTGATGAAACAGATCAATTTAAGCAGCGTATTTAGCCAAAATAGTGTTTTATACTGGTCCAGTTGTACTGTTACAAAGCAAATACCACCAGATGCAGTGGTGCATGACTGTAATCCCAGTGAATCAGGAGACAGAGGCAGAAGGATCACAAATTTGAGACCAGAAACACCCTACATAACTTAGCAAGACCTTCTCTCAATATGTAAAATGAAAAATGACCTGGGGTGCAGACCAGTAGTAGAGCACTTGCAAATTATATGCAAGAGCCTGGGTTCAACCCCCAAGTACCACACACACACACAAAAAAGCAAATACCCTTGCTCAAATAAATAGGTATAACCTTCCCAAAGTAGAATGCTGACTCCGGTATTTTATTTCCAACTTTGGGGATATAAGCAGTTTCACCATAAGCATGACAACTGGAGTCTATGATCTATTATTTAAAAATTATGGCTTTTGCCAGGTGCAGTGGCACACGCCTGTAATTCCAGCAACTCAGGAGGCAAAGGCAGGAAGATTGCAAATTTGAGGCCAGAGTCAGCCTGTGTAACTTAGCAAGACCCTGTATCAAGATTTAAAAAATAAAAAGGTAGGGCTGTGAGTGCAGCTTAGTGGTAGAGCGCTTGCAAAGCACATGCGAGGTCCTGGGTTTAGCACCCCCAGTACTGCAAAATAAATAAATAGACAGATAGATAAATATACATACACATACATGGGTGTTGTGTGAGTGTTTTTCAAAAAACAATCTATTTGCTTTTAAATGAACTATGGCCTGGGGAACATTGCAAATCATAATTATTTCTATTTCTATTTACACAAAATGAGGCTGATGCTACAAGAGTGTGTGTGTGGGGGGGTGCTGGGGCTCAAACTCAGGACTTCTAACATGGTAGGCAAGTACTCTACCACCGTCATAGTTAATCTTGGATAATTTTTTTGGTGGTTCTGGGGACCAAAGCCAGGGTCTTGAGTATGCTAGGCAAGCAGACTGAGTAACTTAGTGAGACCCTGTATCAAAATTTTAAAAAAAAAATTACAGGGGCTGGGAGTATGGCTCAGTGCCACAGCACTTGCCTAGCATGTGCAAGGACCTGGCTTCAACCCCCTAGAACTGCAAAAAAAAGTGAATAACACAACCACTGAGCTACCTCTCCACCCCAACAAGCACATTTATGTTAGTCAATGGGACTTATAAGGCTTTGCATGGTTGGCACAAAATACACTTAGAATTTCATTAAAAGATGAACAAAAAAAACCATCATTTTGTCCACTACAAAGTGTTTCTATAAGGAATCAAAATCTTACATAAAAGAAGTCTTGGATTTCTGAGGTAGGTATACAGCAGTTCATCTAACTTTAATGTTGGATCTTACTGGTTTCACTGGATTCATCTTCATATTTAAGGATTAATCATTTTGAATGCTTGTTTATTCCAGTTTTGCTGGTTAAGACTTATTACTTGGTACTTTTATGTGCTGTAAAGAATTTAGTATCACTGAATGTAATCACAGATGTGGTACTAGGGTATGGTACAATGGTCACTAGCTATGCCTCATTCCACTTAAACTTAACCCAAAAAAAGTCTTGTCTTCTAGTATATCTACTGCCTTATGCTCACATTATAACATTTCAATGTTTTCTGATTTTTTTCTACTGTTCTTATATGTGGGCTTTTATTTTCAATGTTTATGAGTACTGATGCCAATTCATTCCTGTTTTGCAACAGCAACTTGTTTTGTCTGGAATAGTTTAGTCACAGATGGGAATATAGCTCAGTGGCACAGCACTTCCCTAGCATGTGCAAGATCCTAGGTTCACACCCCAGCACCACAAAAAAGAAAAGAAAGTATATGAAATAGTCATACTGGAATCACCTAGAGGCCAGTGGTTCTAAAACCTAAAGTGCGTAGGAATCACCTGCAGATCTTGTTAAACCGCAAATTATAATTCATCAGATCTGAGGTAGAGTCTAAGCTTCTGCTTTCTTTTTGTTTTTTTAGTCTGTTTCAGTGCTCAACCACTTGCTGGGTACTCGGACCACCGTACTAAAACCTATATAAGATGCCATGCTTACCCTCCACACTTCCTGGTAAAACAAAGAGGAAAGCATCACCTTGCAGGTCAATTCCAAGCCCTAGAGACCTATCCCAGTGCTGTGTTCACAATCAAATGGGGTTTTTTCACATGTATATAAATACTATACCATACAGTCATCATGGCACCTTTCTAACTCTAAAAGTGAAGGAAAGAGGAAAACAGTAAGAACAACCATTGGATTTAAAAATGAACTTATTGCTCAGTATGTGAGTGGCACACATGTGTCTGAATTAGCCATTAAGTACGGTGCCAGAACCAATCAATACATTTACATTATTTCTTAGGGGAAAAAAGTGCTCAGCACCCGAACTGAGCGGCACTCAACTGGCTTTCCAGAATAGATTATGGGCAAGTGCCAAGGAACCACTGTATCCACTTCCCCAAACTTTCTTCCATCTCATAGTGGCCATGTGACTCGACACTGTCCAATGGAATGGAAGGAGACAAGTCTCCTGAGAAGCTTTTATTTTCCTGCTAAGAGTGTGGCTAAAAGCCAGGCATTCATAAGGACATGTCTGTCTAAATGGACTTAGAGCCCACCCTTATCCCCGGATGATCTCATCTTGAGATCTTTATATTCATTGTTTCAACAAAGGCCCTTCTTCCAAATGAGGTCACATTTTGAGGTTCCAGGCAGGCATATCTTTTGGGGGATCCCATTTAACCCATTCCTGCTGCCATAGCCCTGTGGCATCTGATCCCATCAGATCTCAGAAGCTAAGCAGGGTCAGGCCTGGTTAGTATTTGGATGGAAGACCACCTGGGAACACCAGGTGCTCATAGGCTTGGGAGAAGGACCCGGCAACCCACTCCCAAAAGTCAATAAACCACTGAATCCCCTGTGAATAGCAGAGAAGCATCACCTGTTGTACATAGGGTTGCTATGAGTCGGACACCAACTCGATGGCACCTAACAACATTTAGCCCACTACACAGAACTAATATGTCTTTTTGGAGAAAGACCTTCCTTTAGCTCAGGCTTTCCCCCTGGAGCTTGTAAAATGCAGGACATTTAGGAAAGGGCTTCTTTTCAGTCCACCATGGTCACACTTCAAGCTCTTACATCCTCACGAAAGGAAGGGGTTCCCCTGGTAGATGCACTTTTCCATTACCATGCTCAGCTTTGGGGATCCTTACGGTGGCTCCTAGGGCTGTCCACACAATCGTCTGTCCTCAAGCAGCCTGTGGCCTGCATGGCAGGGGGGAAGAAAATCCCCACTGCTGCCTCTTAGTCTTTGGTCTTCCCAGCAGGCCTGGTGACATAATTTGTGGGGTTCAGTGAAAAATGAAAATATAAGACCCCTTGTTCAAAAATTATTAAGAATTTCAAGGGCTGAGGATGTAGCTCGGGGGTAAAGCTTCTACTTGGTGTGCATAGGGCCCTGGGTTCGTTCCCCAGCACTACAAAAAAATACATTTTTTCAAGAGGATAACCACAAAGACTTAAGCATGGAGCCCTGTGCAGTTACACAGATAACTCACCCTTGAAGCCAGCTCTGCTCCTTAGTCCCCAAGAGGCCAACTGTCCCTTCAGGGTTTTGCCAAATCCATCAAAATTCTCCCTACTACTCCCTGTCCCTCTAGGAAGAAGAACAAACCATAGAACCCCTTTCTTCCCTTTGGGGCCTAAAGACTGGAACTCAGGATGCATGGCCTGGCTGGTCATAATGAGAAGCAAGGAAAAAGTTGTCTTTCTAGTCACTTCTGATGACCCACCCCAAAAAATCAGGTAACATCAAAGTTAGTGTACAAATTAATTTATCAATAACTTCCCATTACAAAAAAAAATGGTTTTTTTAAAGCCACCCTTACAAGTTCTGAGGATCCTGGAAAACATCAGGAGAGTTCTAAAAGTGAAAAACAAAACAAAACATAAGCACTAAAATATCACATTCCTTTTTACTTAGTCCATTTTTTTAAAGGCATGTGCCACCATCCTCAGCCATTTTTTTAAAGTTCTCAAATGTTCTATGGAATGGGGAAGCTACTGACCAAATTCTTCTGGCTGATGTTGTAAAAACTGTCACTAAAGAAAATGTGAGCCTTGCAAAGCCAGCCACAAACTGACATACAAAAGAAAATGAGAACTAAGCGATTTAGGGTATTAAAAATAGAAATTATAACTAGTAACAGTATCACCCTGTTTCCTGGGTTTTCCATTTTCATTTCTGTCAGAAACACAAATATGAGTACTTAGGCTGTTGAAATTTTTGGGGGCTGATCAATTTTCTGAATTTACATGTTGTTTTAAGTGTTGCTATAATCCAGGTGCTGTGGCAAACACCTGTAAACCCAGTGACCTGGGAGGCTGAGGCAGGAAGGTCATGAACCAGAGGCAGCCTCCACAATTTAGCAAGACCTTGTCTCAAAATAAAAAATAAAAATAGGGCTGGGGGGCAGGTACAGCACTTGCCTAGCATGCACTAGGGCCTCAAGTTCAACCCCTCAGTACTGAAAAGAAAGTGTTGTTGCAACTCATTTTTTGTTGTTTTGTTTTGGTTTTCTTTGGTTTGGTTTTTTGGTTCTTTTTTGAGACAGACTCTATGTGCCCAGGCTGGTCTCAAACTCATGATCCTCCTGCCTCAGCCTCCTTAGTTGGGATTACAGGCATGTGCCACAGCCCCTAGCTACATCCTCCTTCACTCATTTATTTATTTATTTATTTATTTATTTATTTATTTATTTATTTATTTATTTATTTGAGACAGAATCTGTATAGCCCTAGGATGGCCTGGAACTTGCTATGTATACCAAGCTGGCCTCAAAGTCGAGTTGAACCTCCTGCCTCAGTCTCCTGAGTGCTGGGATTATAGGCATACGCCACCATGCCCAGCTTTTCAAATTTGTGTTAAACAAGCACATTTGCTCACATATTACTCTTCAAATAGTCCATGTTTAATGGATAGATAACAGTCCATCCAGTGAATGAACTATTTCTTCACTGCTGTTGTCCAATTAGGCATATGATGGAATAAACTCTCATAAGCAAAGAAGTCTTCCCAAAGTTAGGATTATTTCCTTATAATATTCACATGAAGCAGAATAGGGCCAAAAGGCATTAATATCTTTTATGACCAATACAAACCGACAACTTTCATAAAGGATTTCATAACAATTTATACACCCATCAACATTGTCTGAGTACTCATTTCGCCAAAGTCTCAAGGGTCTTGTGGGTTCTTATGGTGGTTATTCATTTTGTTTTATTTTCCATGTTTGTTAATTTGGGTGAGAAGTGAATTCTGGTTTCCATTTTAATTATTTCTCCAATAATTAATAAAGTTGAAGAGTTGGAAAGCCATATTTTCTCAGTGTCTATTAGAACACTAGGCTAGTTGATTTCTTTCTTTTCTTTCTTTTTTTTTTTTTTTTTTTTTTTTTTTTTTTTTTTTTTTTTTTTTTTTTTTTTTTTTTGCAGTACTGGGGGTTGAACCTAGGGCCTTGCACTTGCATGTTCTGCAAGGTCTGTACCACTGAGCTGCACCCCCCAGCCCATTTTTTTACTTTTGTTTTGAGACAAGGTCTCACTAAATTGTGCCACCGCGCCTGGCTCAATTTCTTACAATAAGTTTCTTCATGTAGTTCACATAATGCTAATTGTTAGGTACTGCCGAGTCGAGTCCAACTCATAGTGACCCTCATAGGGTTTTCAACGGCTGATTGTTTTTCAATATTGCTTCAGGAGTGGATTGCTATGTCTTTCTCCCATTTTTGTGGTGTTGCAGATTGAACCCAGATCCTCAGAGAGTACAGAGCAGTACCCTTCCAACAGAGCTAAACCGCAGCCCCAGTTCACATAATAGCTGCTTCCAAACTTCTTCCTATATAGGAAGTTTCTAGAAATAGCTATCTGCTTGAATCTATGTTTGCAAAACAATTTATAAATATTGAGAAAATGCCAGTTGCCCATTTCTAAAAGAGGGTTTATCTACATGAAGATTGTTGCTGGAATGGCTAAACTACCCCCCAGACTACTCCTGGCCAAGGAATCCACACTATAATATTGTTCCAATTTATAGATAAGTGCCCCAAGCCTTGGAAATTTTAAGAAACTTGCTCAAGTGTCCCACAGACTCAGAAACATCAGAGAACATAAATAGACTATCAAGCAGAGCAGATAACATCCTCAGTTCATATCAAATGAAGTAGCAAAAATGATAAAATGTTATTAAAAGATCTGTCTTAAGCCAAGTGTTGTGAGCATGCTAAGTCAGAAACATAGATGAACATGTTTGTGTGTTTCTACAATGTCAGAATTTATTGAACAACAATAAATTCACAAGCTATATCAGTTTTGTTGGCATTAATTTATCCAGTATTCCTAATTTCACTTGATAATCAATGACCATACGCAATCACAGGTTCTTTTATTCTAATCTTTCTCCTCTCTCTCTCTCTCTCTCTCTCTCTCTCTCTCTCTCTCTCTCTCTCTCTGTGTGTGTGTGTGTGTGTGTGTGTGTGGCACTTGGGGGTTGAATCCAGGGCCTCGCACATACTTGCAAGTGCTCCACCACTGGGCTACACCTCTAGCCCATTTTAAATTTTTTATCTTGAGACAGGGTCTTGCTAAATTACACAAGCTGCCTCAAGCCTCAAACCTGCGATCCTCCTACCTCAGCCTCCAAAGTCACTGGGATTGCAGGCATGAGCCACCGCATCCAACTTTTTATTCTAGTCTCAATTACTAATATTAATTCTCAGGTCACACATTACACTTCACATAATTTTATATACATATATATGTTGCAGACTATTAAAAGCCGCAGGGTTTGAAGAGAGCTTTCTGAAAGCAAGAGGAGGGAACTGATACAGAAGTAAAGAGTCACTGTCGGTGCCTAGATAAGATATTAAGGAACCTAGTCACAGAACAGGGCTGGGATTTAGCCCAGTTGGTAGAGCGCTGCTCTGCAGTCTCTGAGGTCCCGAGTTTGATTCCCAAAGTGCCACAAAAATGGGAGAAGGACATGGCGATCCCAAAATAATCAGCCATTGAAAACCCAATAAGGGTCGCTATGAGTCAGACACATCTCGAGGGCACCTAACAACAACAGTGATGTAACTGTTGGACTTTGAGGAGCTGAGGAACTGCAGAGTTAGTTTGAGGCAAGATGTAGAGTCAGGTCAAGGTGAGGTACAGGGTGGGTTGAAAGACACAGAGCTGAGTACAGGCAAATGGCAAGGAAATTCGGGTGGGCTGTGTCAAGCCAGAGGATGGAGCTGAGCTGAAGTCCCAGGGACAGAGTCAGAAGTTTGCTGCCCATGGATCCAAGAAGGACACGGTGGATGGTCTGATGACGGATGAGGTTGGAAGATGCTGCTGCATCCCAGTGTGAGCTGTCCCTCCTTTTATGTGGTCCACGTGAGGGGGTTGCATCGTTCGTTGGTCTGGGATGTTCAATAAATTCACAGCCTGCTTCTTAAGATATGTTTTTGACATGTCCTTGTGTCCATGTGTTCCTGACTTGATTTGATAAATTCATAGGTGGTAATATTTGATTCACATGAATAAATTGTTATCAGCCCATGCCTCGCGACTAATGCTGGACAGATGGTGGCTGTTTATGTGCACCAACAAGCCATAGAGTCCTCTTGCCTCACCATTTATACTCAAAGCGAAGCAGGCTGCTGTCTTGTAAAATGGAGCCACTCAGGCCAAGACACAGCCTGAAACCTATTCATTTATACAATCTGGAGTAACTTAGACCAGGGAACCCTCTGATCTCTACACCAGGGGTAGTGGCACATACCTGTAATCCCAGCTTTCTGGAGACAAAGGCAGAAAGATCACGAGTTCAAGGCCAGCCTGGGCTACATACCAAGTTCCAGGACAGCCTGAGCTACACAGTGAGACCCTGTCACAAAAATCAAACAAATAAAAAGAAGTAAAGTTCTTCATCTCTCGTATATCTTGAATACACCCATTTCCCATATGTCTGTTGCTGCCGCCCCACCCAAAGCCCACTCACGCCCCACTTCATCCGAGCTCCACCATAGCCTATGTGCCGCGTGTCTCCTAAAGACTGCAGCAGTCTTCCTTGGCCTTTATTCATTTGGCAGAGAAAGAAACTTGCATGGGTGACTCCAGTCAGCCTCCTCTTACACGTTTTTAGTGACTCCTTCACTGCTGATGGGGAATAAACATATGTCCCTAAGCCCAAGGTGACCAACTCCATGTTGCCCCAGTCGGGATGGGAAAAGCAGCCTGGCTATTGTCTTGGCCACCTCACTCAGTCTCTCCCACTTTTCCTGCCTAAGAGATGGAGGAAAAACTCCCTTTGTTCGTTCATTCTATAAATCTTGAGTGTCTCCTATGGGCAGATGTCATGCCATGTCCCATAGACAGGACAGTGAAGAAGACACAAGTGGTCCTAGGATTTGGGCACATACATGCTAGTGAGGGAACCTGCCAAAAGAAGTAAACAAATACAGAGGAAATTCATATGGGGTGCTAAGCACCAGGAAGACAGCAGAGTGCTGTATTAGGCTGGAAAGTCAGAGGGATGAGGGCCAACTTAGACTGGGTGGTTGGCAGAGACCTCCTTGGGAAAATGACATTTAAGCTGAGACTTCAAGGAAGAGAAGGTGGGGTATGGCTGGGGGGGTGTGGAAAAATTGAAAAGGAACAATAAATTCAAAGGCCCTGAGGTGGAACAAAAAACTGGCAAGTTCAGTGAATTGAAGGAAAACCAAAATGCTCTTGATCCCCAGTGAGCAAGGGGAGGTGTGAAGTGAAATGTGTCTGAGCATCCAATCATGTGAGGCATTAGAGACTATGCTAAGGAGCATAGTCTTTTTTTTTTTTTACTTATTTACTTATTTACTTATTTACTCTTTACTTATTTACCATAAATGGGAAAGCATGGAAGTCAAAGGAAGGGAGAGAAATCATCAAATATTCCTTGAAATGTTGTAGGAAATGGATTGAAATGGTCAGGGTAGCGGTGGGAAGACCAGACAGGAGGCTGCAACTCTGATTGAGTGATAGAAAATGGTATCTGGGACTGAGCTGGTAACCATGAAGAAGGAAAATATTAGAGGGACCTAAGATATACCTTGGGGCTGGGGTTTGCTCAGTTGGTAGAGTGCCACTCTGCAGTCTCTCAGGGCCCAGATTCGATTCCCAGCACCACAAAAATGGGAGAAAGATGTGGCAGTCAACTCCCGAGACAATCCTGAAACAATCAGCCATTGAAAACCCAATGAGTCGGACACGACTCAGACGGCACCTAACAAGATACACCTTTGAAGAAGAATCACAAGAAATTGCTAAATCAAAAGAAATTGCTAAAGCTGAGTGTGGTGGAGCACACTGTAATCCTAGCAACACGGGGGGATCATGAGTTCAAGGCCAGAGGCAGCCTGTGTAACTTTGCAAGATCTTGACTCAAAATAAAAAATAAAAATGGGCTGGGGGTGCAGTCCAATGGTAGAGCACTTGTAAAGTATATGCAAGGCACTGGGTTTAACCCCCAAAGAAAGAAAGAAAGAAAGAAGAAAAAAAGAAATTGCTAAAAAAAATCCACTTTCACCAACTAGTGATAGACTCTTTTGTTTCTTTAGTAATAAAATATCATTAAATATTCTTAGGTCAAAATGGCAAAAAGATAGATAAAAAGTATTCTAGAAGCTAAGCATGGTGGCACATCCTGGAATCCCAGCACTGGAGAAGCTGAGGAAAGAGGACAGTAAATTCCAAGCCAGCCCAGACTACATATTGAGACCGTGTCTCAAAAACAAAAACAAAAAACAATGAGTATTCCAGAAAGAGAATATGTTCTACTGCCATTTTTTATTTGAAGAAATTACTCTGAAGAGCCAGACATAGTGTCACAGGCCTACAATCCCAACTACTCAGAAGGCTAAGATAGGAGGATCATGAGTTCAGGGCCAGAGACAACCTGTAAAACTTAGCGAGACCCTGTCTCAAATTTTTCAAAGTAGGGAGGGGAGGGTTTTGGGGGCAGCTGAGTGGTAGAGCGCTTACCTAGCATGTACGAAGGCCTGGGTTCAACCCCTGAGTATGGAAGTAAGAAAGGAAGGAAGGAGAAGGAGAAGGAAGGAAATAAGTTACTCTGAAGGACTTAGATGAAACAAGCACTTATAACTGGATGACTGATAAATCACAGAATGTCTAAGCATTTTTTAAATTTTTCTTTTTTGGGTTTTTGAGGCAGGATCTCACTGTGTACCCCCCCCCCCAGGCTAGCCTTGAACTTGCATGGATCTTCCTGCCTCAGCCTCCTGAGTGCTGGGATTACAAATGTGTGCCATGATGCCTGTTTTAAATTTTTTATTTAAAAAAATGTTGTTTACAGATTGAATGCAGAAGGTAGAATCAAGGATGACCCTAAGGTTTTGGTTCCATAATTCTTTAACTGACATTGCCTTTTACTGGGCTAAGAACAACTGAGCAGGGCACCAGGTAAAGGCTGTGCACAGGGATTAGGGGTTAGTTCTGGACATGTTAAATTTAAGACAGGCTTAGATCTCTGGACCCTGGATAATACAGACACAAGGTGGTTGTTGTTGTTGTTAGGTGCCTTCAAGTCAGTGTCTAACTTATAGCAAGCCTATGTACAACAGGCAAAACACTATTGTCAGTGCTTCTCTGCTATTTATAGGATTTTCAATGGCTGATTGTTTTTTGGGAGTGGGTTGCCAGGTCCTTCTCCCAAGCCTACAGCAGCTGGTGTTCCCAGGCAGTCTCCCATCTAAGTACTAACCAGGCCCGACCCTGCTTAGCTTCTGAGATCTGATGGGATCGGACGCCACAGTGCTATGGCTGCAGATACAAGATGGTTGTTGTTGTTGTTAGGTGCCGACGAGTCATATCCGACTCATAGGGACCCTTATAGGGTTTTCAATGGCTGATTGTTTCAGGATTGCCTTGGGAGTGGATTGCCATGTCCTGCTCCCATTTTTGTAGTGCTGGGAATCAAACTCGGGACCTCAGATAATACAGAGCGGTGCTCTACCAACTGAGCTAAATCCAAGCCAACTACAAGATGGTTGGCACACAACAAATTCAGAACTAATAACAGAGGGGGAAAGAGGGAAATTTGTAAAAGACCTTCCAAAAATAAAATTACCAAGGACTGTTGTGTTTCTTAGAGATTCATTTGAAAATTGCAAATACTGACAATATTAGGCACAAGATTATTGCTTTCTTATAATAAATGAGTAAAAAAAAAAGTGAGTGGAAACTTAAAGACTCACCTGAAACTATCAGGCAATAGAGAAGTTAGGATTATAAAAATTGCAATAATTTATGATAAATGTAGGAAGAGATTACCTTAGTTTTCTATGACCTTGTCTCCCAGCTCCAAGCTGGTCCTTCTGTGTCCTAGCTGATGCTGTCAGTGCTGGGATCTGGCAAACATTTTTGCTTGGCCAACTGCTCCTGATCAGGCTCTTCCAGGAAAGGGTGCTCCATGGAGACTGTAGATCTGGAGAAGAGAAAAGAGATTTGCTCCCTCTCCTCTGCTTTCTACACCTTGGATGAAGTAGCTCCTTCCCCAACGGGACAGAGCCTACTCCCCAAGGTCTGGGTCCCAGATACCCTACTATAAGTTTCTAAGTTTTAAGAATTCCAGCTTCTTTCTTCTGCATACTCAGCCATGACAGCTTAGAGTTCTCCTTTTACTTTTTCCTTAGTTTTTGTTTGTTTGCTTGTTTTGTTGGGGTTTTTTTAGTACTAGGGGTTGAACCCAGGGCCTCATGCATGCTAGGCGAGTGCTCTACCACTCAGCTGCACTCCCAGATGTCTCTTTTTTATTTTTACACCGAGTCTCACTAACTCATGCAGGCTGCCTCTAGCCTCTACCTCTCTATCCTCCTGTCTCAGCCTCCTCAGTAGTTGGGATTACAGGCATGGGCTACAGTGCCCAGCTAAGATTCTTTATTTTAAATTCTGTTTAAGTGACTAAGGTGGTTTCATTCTCATGACACTTATAGCTGATACAGACCTGAAAACTGGAAAACAGCAGTCCATGTCACCTATGAATATAGATGGTAAATCCTAAATAAAATTTTAGTAAACTCAGCAGCAAGAGTTAAGGCACAGCCTGTGGCCATGACATGGACCCTCCTGGTGGAGTAGGCCTAATTTTCTAAGCCATTTATTTTAAACCATTATTGGGTGAGAATATACCGGATTCTGAACACTTTTAGCATTTCTTCAACATATATATGAACAACTGTCATGTACACTAGGAAAGATCTAAAAATGCACCAGATGCTGGGAAACATGGTCATCCACATGCAGAAAAATGAAAGTGGATCCGCATCTCTCAATATACACGAGAGTTAACTCAAAATGGATAAAAGATCTCAACATAAAACCAGAAACTTTAAAACTCATAGAAGGAAAGATAGGCAATACACTCCATCATATAGGCATTGGAAAAGATTTCCTTAATAGGACCCCAATTGCTCAAGAAATTGCAACAAGAATAGATAAATGGGACCACATCAAATTAAGAA